>JAODXP020001118.1:7500-12500 GCA_027497455.2 Sardinella longiceps | reverse complement strand
CACACAGACTACCCAACACTGCTTACAGTGGCACAGCTCCGCCAAGGCCCAGTCTGCCATCCCATAGTATTCACCATGTTGAGCATGCTAAGGGGGAGCGGTTGCTAAGAGACCTTATTCCTCTCATTGCGCCATTAGTGACCATAGCAGTGCCCACACACACACAGACACAGACACACACACACACATACACTTTTGGACAGTATGTTACACATGTGTTTTTGTGTTAAAGTGTGGCTGCACACACACGCACACACACACACTTTTGGACAGTGTGTTACACATGTGTTTGCATGTGTTTTTGTGTTAATGTGTGGCTGCACACACACACGCACAGACACACACACACACACACACACACACACACACACACACACGACACACACACACACACACACACACACACACAGGTGCTGACACATGTCCGCAAGGTGTAAATGGAAAAGTGAATGTGCTGAGTCGACAGCAGGGAAATCAATACTACTGCTACACACACACACACACACACACACACACACACACACACACACACACACACACACACACACACACACACACACACACACACACTACTAATGCTGCACATGATGCCACCATCAGGCCTGGACAGCCCTCTTCACCTGCAAATGATCCCATACACACACACACACACACACACGCGATGCTACCGTCAGGCCTAGACAGAACTCACCTGCACACACACACAAGCACACACACACTCCCTCCCGCTCTCTGTCTGTTTGCTGTGTGTGTGTGTGTGTGTCCTTAAGAGAGAGTGTGTGTGAGCCAGAAGTCTCTGCTACACATAAAGCCTGTCCTGTTAGGAAACGCACTGCAATCTCATCTTATTGATCTCAGCACAGCAGTTTCCCTGCTTCAAGGACTGCCTTCACACACACACACACACACACACACACACACACACACACACACAATATTAAAACCTTCATGAGCGCTTCTAGCTCACACACCCACTCACAGAGTTGAGGAGGGGAAGGGGCAAGGACGAGCATCAGCTGTATGCAACACACACACACACACACACACACACACACACACACACACACACACCACTCATTCATATTTCAATCAAACACATAGAGAATTCAGAGGATTGTGCTTACATTTCCCTAAGAGGGTGTGTGTGTGTGTGTGTGTGTGTGCCTGTGCGCGTGTGTGTGTAAGGTTGAAGACTAATGGATAGAGCTTGTGCATTCTTGGACACAGAAATATTGGGGACAGGGCCATGTGGTTTAGTTTACAGGAGTCATAGTTCTGGACCACTCACACACACACACACACACACACACACACACACACACACACACACACACACACACACACACACACACACACACACACACACACACACACACCCTTTACATAGTGTTGATGCAAAAGACTTAATTATGCCAAAGGGAAATGCATATGAAATATATCTACCTGATGGTGGGTGTGTGTGTGGTGTGTGTGTGTGTGTGTGTACACTGTATTTGTGTGTTGTAGTTTCCCTGATACTAGTGCAAAACCCAAAAAGGATGAAGCCACACACACACCACAGAAACCTGTGGTTGGTGTGTGTGTGTGTGTGTGTGTGTGTGTGTGTGTGTGTGTGTGCTGCGCAGTATTGCAAGAATGTTGCCTCATAGTCAGAGCTCCAGCATCACTTTGCTGAAATTCTTCCAAACCGCCTTTCCTTCAATGGAGGCATTGAGTTTCCCATTGGAAACTCTCTCTCTCACACACACACACACACACACACACACACACACACACACACACTCCCACTCGACTGCAGCCAAACAGAGGGGTCCACACTAAGAGCCCATGTCTCTACACTCAAACACACACACACACACACACACACACACACACACACACACACACACACACACTGCAGCCAAACTGAGTGGTCAGCAGTGCCAGCTGGCCAGAGTGGCGTAGGAAGGAAGGAGGGGTCGCTATGGTTTCTGACGGGTCGCCATGGTATCTGACCACTGGGCATTTATGAAGAGTGTGTGTGTGTGTGTGTGTGTGTGTGTGTGTGTAATTGGTATATGACCACTGGGCATTTATGAAATCATCTCTTTGGACACAATCAGCTGGGCTTGCCCGTAATCACAGGATTCAATTACATACACACACACACACGCACACACACACACACGTGCACACACACACACACACAAACACATGTTTCTCGTTTCCATACTAAGAGCCCATGTCCCTTCTCTCTCTCCCTGCTCTCTCTCTCTCTCTCTCTCTCTCTCTTACACACACACACACTCACATAAATACTCTCAAGCCTAACTAAACCTCATCAGCAACCCCCCCCCACCACCTCACACACACGCACTATTTTGGATCAGATGGTGTGTGTGTGTGTGTGTGTGTGTGTGTGTGTGTGTGTGTGTGTGTGTGTGAGAGACTCTCTCTCCCGCATGGCGCTCATTGCTGATTGGCTGCGGCTCTTACGTGGACATTCTGGATTCTTCCATTCTGTCCTGAAGCGCTGGCGGTCAGTTGGCTTGCATGGACATACTGTACAGTCCTCCATGTTTAGGGTTTATTTGACCACACCACTACAAGGACAACAATCGTGTGTGTGTGAGTGTGTGTGTGTGTGTGCCTGTGTGTCTACACTGTATGTGTGCACACGTAAGTGTGTGTGTATGCGTGTGTGTGTGTGTGTGTGTGCGCAACCAGGAGACAAAGGGACAGTTTTGTGTGTGTGTGTGTGTGTGTGTGTGTGTGTGTGTGTGTGTGTGTGTGTGTGTGTGTGTGTGTGTGTGTGTGTGTGTGTGTGTGTGTGTGTGTGTGTAAGCAGGAGACAAAGGGACAGACAGACAAATGTTTTACAGAGGGGTGTGTGGAACAGGAGGAGGGCGAAGAGGGGAGGGAGAGAGAGAGGGATAGAGAGAGAGAGAGAGAGAGAGAGAGAAAGAAAAAAAGAAAAGAAAGGAAGGCTGGCGGCAAACAGCCGATATAAAACACGCTTCAACAAACCACTTCCTCCTCCCTCCCTCCCTCTCCTCCCTCTCTCTCTCTCTCTCCCTATCCCTCCCTCCCCCTCTCATTCACAAAACTAGACTAGGGGCAGCAAGCATTTATGGCCACTTCCTGTTTGGGGGGGGGGGTTCTCCTCCTCCTCCCTATTCTGTCTCGTCTCTCCCTCCCTCCCTCTCTCTCTCCTTCTTTCCCCCACCTCTCTCTCTCTCTCTCTCTTTCTTTCTTTCCCTTCCTCTCTCTGTGTCTCTCATTCCTTTCTGCCAGTTGGTAGTCCCAGCAGGCTGAATGTGTGTGTGTGTGTGTGTGTGTGTGTGTGTGTGTGTGTGTGTCCATGGGGCTAGACTGGTCTCTTTGTCAGGCAGTGTTGTGGGCTGAAGGTACCATCAGGACCCTGCAGTAAAACAATTACAGCCTGCCTACCGCTGTTCCTCTCACACACACACACACACACACACACACACACACACACACACACACACACACACACACACACACACACACACACACTCCCTCTTTCTCTCTCTCTCACACACACACACACGTACAGTACTCTCTATCTATCTATCTCTTTGTTTCTCTCTCTCACTCACACACACACACACAAAAACAATCCCTCTATCTTTCTCTCTCTCTCTCTCTCTCTCTCTCACACACACACACACACACGTACACACTCTTCCTTTCTCTCTCTCTCTCTCTCACATTCACATACACATGCACTCTCTCTCTCTCTCACACACAAACACACACATATCCACAAACTCCCTCTCTTTCTCTCTCCCTCACATACATGTACTCTCTCTTTCTCTCTCTCTCTCTATCTCTCTCCCTCACACACACATTCTCTCTCTCTCTATCTCTGTCTCTCTCACACACACACACACACACACCCACACACACACACACACACACACACACACACACCCACACATATCCACAAGGGAGTCTGCCAAAGCTTTTGTCCACAGCTAGGGATGCAGAGACAGCCTGTTGCTTTGTTACAACTCCAGCCCTTTTATACCACACACACACACACACACACACACACACACACACACACACACACACAGAGAGAGAGAAACTGATCTTGTCATTCTGAGATCCACATTTACACAAGAAGAGACCGAAGTAGGCTATTCCAGGGATTCCAATCCTGGCAGCCTCAGCTAAATGCATGTTCACAAGTTTCTTCTACGTTTTAAACATTTGCTTACTGTCAGCCATAGTTTAGGCAACCGGGTGATAAGCAAGATAACGGCCTCGAGGTGCCGATATGAGGTAATAATGAACTCGAGGTGTCCGGTATAAGGTAATAATGAGCTTCATCAGAGGCAAGAATGAGCCCCGAAGTATACCCGAGGGTAATAATGGACGACTTCGAGGTGTCCCGATATATATAAGGTACACTAGACAAAGGCACTTCAAGGTGTCCGATATAAGGTAATAATGAACTTCGAGGTGTCCCGATATAAGGTAATAATGAACTTCGAGGTGTCCGATATAAGGTAATAATGAACTTCGAGGTGTCCGATATAAGGTAATAATAAACTTCGAGGTGTCCGATATAAATAATAAACTTGAGGTGTCCCAATATATTGCGAGTAACGGTATTCTAGAGGTGTCCGATATAAGGTAATAATGAACTTCGAGGTGTCCGATATAAGGTAATAATGAACTTCGAGGTGTCCCGATATATATAAGGCAATAACGACCATAGAGGTGTCCGATATAAGGTAATAATGAACTTCGAGGTGTCCCGATATATATAAGGCAATAACGACCATAGAGGTGTCCGATATAAGGTAATAATGAACTTCGAGGTGTCCGATATAAGGTAATAATGAACTTCGAGGTGTCCGATATAAGGTAATAATGAACTTCGAGGCGTCCGATATAAGGTAATAATGAACTTCGAGGTGTCCGATATAAGGTAATAATGAACTTCGAGGTGTCCGATATAAGGTAATAATGAACTTCGAGGTGTCCCAATA
>JAODXP020001117.1:0-22033 GCA_027497455.2 Sardinella longiceps | reverse complement strand
CTCCTGTGTAATAATATAAAATAATTGTAGTCAATGTGAGGAATCACATCCACATGCAATGCATGCCAATATGAGGAATCATATGCAATACAAACAATTTCATGTACAGTCAAGTTAGAAATTATTATGTGATAGACGTCGATTGCTTAGATGATTCAATGCTTTTTAGCAAGCCAACTAGTTACAAACATAGTTATTACACTGGCAGTCCTTTGTTCTGGGTTAGAAAATGCATTTTGCCGAGAACAGTTTTTTTTTTCAGCTTTGTCCACATGATGGTGCTGGTTTCAATTTCACATATTTCTGGAGCACTTATGCTTGTATGTGATTTATGCAGTTAATAAATGTTATTTAATGATTAATAAAGCAAAAAAGCCTCCAAAATATTTAGACTACAAATACTGCACATTAGATACATATCAACATAATAAAAATTGTTTCAACCTTTTTTACTGTTGTAAGATATGGTCCTCTAATTTCAATGTCATTTCATATTTGCCAAAAGAAACATCCTCTCTATCAGTGCTTGAAAATTTTGCTAGCTTCAACCAATTATTTTTCAAAACAGGACGTCCCAATGTGTTCATATCTTTATGATTGAGCAAGGTGACATGTTTGCACTAGCAGTGAGAGGCCCCAAAACAGGGCTCCAAAACTGAAATATTGAGTTTTGAATGACCACCTATTGGCTGTCAGTTGAGCAAAAGTGTTGGACCCATGCTTTGATTTTGCCAAATATAAGAGTGCTGTCTTGAAAGCCTTTTGAAATATGGACAGGTAAAGTTGTACATTTTGAAAAACATAAAATTTCCACCTTTCCTATGAGTTATTTCAAGAGTCCCTAGTTTTTTTTCAGGAAAGGTCCAAAATATTTAGATTGTTATTTTTAACTACCTATCCCAATTTTTTCATTGAGATCTGAAGAGGGTTTGTATCAGCCCCTATGGAGAACCATATGAGTCTTACAGAAACTGACTCTTAAAAGACAGAAACCATCAACAAATAGCCTACACAAATAGACCAACATCAGACAGTGCCAGAACACATAAACAACAACACCAGTCAGTACAGTTACAATTTTGTCACACTCCTCCTGAACTACCGTTTTATAAAATGCCATTAAGTAACTCAACCGATAAGCACATTCAAACCTAGCATGAAGGAAAATTAAGAGGGACAAAGTGAAGCCCAGGGCTGCATCACATCTGCCTGTCTTTTTCCTAGAGTGTGTTTTTTATCTGACATTATTATTATTATTATTATTATTATTATTATTATTATTTTCTATGTATTCATTATTGTTTTAATGCAGATTAAATTCAGCAAATAATCCTCTCTGTCTTGTTTCACAGCTGGGTCTACTGTGTCTGTGTTGAGTCAAACTGGAAGTTCCATCACTCTGGAGTTCCAGCAACACCAGCTGAAGAGGGAGAATATTGATTTCATACAGTGGTACTTTGGCTCAGAGAAAATACTGAAATATGTACCTCTCAAAGACACTGTTACAGTCTTCATCCATAAAGGCAGAGTGGAGTTTAATGAGGAGACCTTCTCTCTAGAGCTGAAGAACCTGCAGAAGAGTGACAGTGGAATCTACACAGAAGAGATCAGTGCTGGAGAGACTGAAGTCAGGACTGAGTACGCTCTTGATGTTCTGGGTTAGTGTTTCAGATGCTGTATTATGCTCACATTAGGCTAGTGCATGATCAATAATTAAAGAGGAACCATAGGCTAGGCCTACATGGAACTCTGTTGTGAAAGGTTTTCATTTAACAGTAGGTAGTAACATAATATGGAGGACCAGGAGTGTCACGAAAAGAAATACATAATTTGTCATTTACAAAGCGCGATTTCCTCAAAAGCTAAATTAAAGTAAAAAAAAAAGAGATTTAAAAAGACATTGAAATCCAGTTTTCCATTTCTTTTTCAATTTACATTTCCATAAATGATAGTAATGAGTGATTAATATAGATGAGAAATACAGATGAGAAATATTCTCATTAACCAGATCTTCTCTGCTCTTAGATAGTATGAATAATAATCTTACGTTAAACAACAGTGGTAGTCATCATCATCCTCATCATACTGTAGGTTTTAATGTGATCACTGTACATTTCAGTTTCTCATCTATCTCTCCAGCAGTTTATATAAAATGAGGCTCATATTCAGTAAATGACTGTGTTTCAGATCCAGTGAAAGCACCTATCCTGTCTGTGGTCTCTAACTGGTCCAGCAATGACTCCTGTAAAGCTACGGTGACCTGTAGAGGTCGTGACCTCTCTCTGACCTCTAAGTGTAACAGCAGCAGGTGCTCTCCAGACAGAGAAAACTCCACAGACTCCACCCTCACCCTCTCTGTCAAAGATGACGTCATCACCTGTAACTATAGCAACCTCATCAGCTGGGGAAGTGACAAGCAACAGTGTCAATCCGGTAAAGCTTTTAATTAGCTTCTTGCTCAAAATTCAGATGACTTCAAGAAATACTCTGGCATGTGCCAGTCAAGGTCTAGTGGGCCTACAAACTTCAACTGTTCCAGAGTAGACTAACAAAAACAAAGCCTAGGCTTTATAATAAAATAGTACTTAGTGGTAATATTATATAATATAGTGTAATATATTAATATAAATCTTTTTTGCTTTTCAGCAATGAATGTGGCCATGGTGATAGCTGTTTTGGGCATTGTGATCATCATAGTTATTGCTGCTGCTGCTGCTGTGTACATCTGGAGGCGAAGGACACAAGGTTAGGTACAGAGATGTTTGGCACATCAGCTACATCACATAATCTTCTCTAATGGTTTTGGGGTAGATCAGATACTCATCAATATAATGTTCTTTTCCTTACAGGTGCCACTCAGTCAGAATACGCAGAGGTCACGGTAAACGGTTACCTATAAATGTTCAATTGTTTCTAATCAAATTACCTGTACAATAGGTGGTACAAACAGGCTTCTAACTGTTCAGTGTTTTAAAACTTTCTGTCAGTACTGACCTCTCCCTCCTAGTACAGGATCAAGTCTCTCTCTCTCTCTCTCTCTCTCTCTCTCTCTCTCTCTCTCTCTCTCTCTCTCTCTCTCTCTTTCTCTCTCTCACTCACACACACACACACACACACACACACACACACACACACACACACACACACACACGTATGTCTCTCATGTCTCATGCCTCTCTCTCATGTCCATACCTGCAGCCATCTGCGGCTCTTGGTGTCTCTGACACAGGAAACTCCACATACACCACTGTGCAGGATGCACTTCCTCCAAACGTAGCTAAAGGCGACCATCATCATAAGGTGAGCTGACACACTAACACACACACACACACACACACACACACACACACACACACACACACACACACACACACACACACACACACACACACACACAGGGGTTAACATTTTCACATTTTTCTTTGTTTGAATATGAGAGTTCCCCCTCCGCCAAATCCCACTTTAACCACTGCACACACACACACACACACACACACACACACACACACACACACACACACACACACACACACACACACACACACACACACACACACACACACACAGGTGTGGGCTACTGATTAGAAAACCTCTACCTGTTGTTTCAGAAATGGCTTCCTGTTGCACTACATGCCATATACAGCCTGCGACACACCATTGCCAGAACACCTGTTTAGGCTGCACACTGAGTACTCTCGTCTGTTTAGGCTGCACACTGAGTACTCTCGTCTGTTTAGGCTGCACACTGAGTACTCTCGTCTGTTTAGGCTGCACACTGAGTACTCTCGTCTGTTTAGGCTGCACACTGAGTACTCTCGTCTGTTTAGGCTGCACACTGAGTACTCTCATCTGTTTAGGCTGCACAATGAGTACACTCTGTTTAGGCTGCACACTGAGTGCACTCATTTCTTTAGGCTCATTTCTTTTAGTGCACACGTCTGTTTAGGCTACATAGTCTACTCATATTTGCTAATGCAGTGCTTAGTTACAAAACAGATAAATCCTTAATTTCAGTACACAACTGAAAGTAACACACAGTCTCACAGTGCATACCATTTCAGAAACGGCAACTGTATGACTGACTATATGAATGTACTGTATATGACTATATGACTGACCACGTTGAATGCATCACATTTTGGATATGGATGATGAAATATGATAATTACTCACTTCTCTCTCTCTCTCTCTCTCTGTGTGTGTGTGTGTGTGTGTGTGTGTGTGTGTGTGTGTGTGTGTTGTTGTGTGTGTGTTCTGCAACCGACCACTAAGACCTGCTCCCCCCCTGATGAGCCCCCTGAAGCAGACTCAGCCCTCTATGCCACCGTGAGGAAGAGCTGAGACCTGTGTGTGTGTGTGTGTGTGTGTGTGTGTGTGTGTGTGTGTGTGTGTGTGTGTGTGTGTGTGTGTGTGTATGTGTGTGTGTGTGGAGGAGTTGAGTCTACAGGGAGAGCGAGGCACCTGCTGCAGAAACAGCAATGAAAATTTGGAATAAAATATATTTTAATTGGCTATACCTGATGTCTATTCGAATTTCTTGAGGACATTGAACACACTCTAATAATAATGCTTGATATTTTTATGTCCTATGTTAAGTATTCAACACATTTACTCAGATAATTTAATAAGATATTCAGTAAACAAAAGAGAAAAATGGATATTTGGGACTTTCTATGACTGACTTTCAGACTTTTTATTCTCTTACATTTTCAACTGAATTTAGTGATTTGTTGAATAGCCAACTCCAACTTTTCAGGAAGGAAATATGTTATAGGACTGAGTCGAAACCGCCATGTTTGAAATCAGTTGATAAACCCAGTTTAGTAATGTTTTGGAAAAGTCCTGTTAAAGCCCTAATTGTGAGAAACTTAGACTTACAGACTTACACAAAAGGAAAAAGGAAAAAGATTTAGCAAGTATAGTCTATTGTAGTGTGCAGGATGAGAGAGACACTGGGTTGTGTCCTGCATGAGAGGAACAACTGCATGCCATCTGAGGAGTAAATTGATCCATAAGCTGTGTCTCCGTCTAGTGGTTTTGTTAGAGTAGTGCAGTTCTCTGTTCTTAGTGTGATGTCATCAGTATGGGAGGTACTAGGCCACTTCAATCTTGCCACATTTTTGCCATTTCCGGCATGGCACAATGCTTTACACACGACCTGGATGGGATGTCCCAGAGAAGAGTTCATATAACTCAGAGGTGGTCATTTTACTTCTTCTTTTAGTAACTGTGCTAGTATCCTGTGGTACTACATTTTCACTCAGTTATAATTTCATTTTCAGTTATAATTTCACAATAAATCATCAAGGTAAATATAAGTAATAACTTTTATTAACAAGTAAACAGGAAAATGATTAAAAATGGCATGTTGCCCTGAGTTTTTAGTCTTTATATTGCCTTAGCAAAAGCAACTATCATTGGGGCACTGTTGCTAATGTGTCATACCATGAATCCGGGGTGCTAGGTTTGAGTCTGACCTGAGGTCATTTCCCGGTTTTTACCTACCTTTCTCTCCCACTCATTCTCTGTACAATCAAATTAAAGGCAAAAAGCCCTTCAAATAGGCTATATTTTTTTAAAAAAGGAACAAACAAGCCTCGGTTTTGGTTGTATGGCCTTTCATTTCCCCAGCTGAATGACTGACCTGCTTTCAGATTGAACACACATTGGGAATAGAAAGAAAAAAGATCACAGATTATTGTTAATCCTCTTCGGTTTACAAAATGCTCTGTGAAGTTGGTGACTAACAAATAGAAGCAGTCTGTTTTCTGTGTGTAGTCTTTGTTGACCACACCTGCACCTTCCTGATCGTAGACCTGGGGGTTTAGCAGAGGGACATGCTGGTACTGAGGCTAAACTCCATGGATTCTGCTAGTGTCTGCGTCACCAGCCTGGAGTGGCGGTGGTTTGTGTGATTATTGCACAGATACCATTTCCACCCCAGACCCCTGACACCATGTCTGCCTCCTACCTCCTCCCCCCTGCTCACTGCTCAGTACATCCAGACTGGCTGCATTAGTGTGTGATGTGGAAGCTGAACCACCCAGAACAAGAAGACCCTGCATTACATACCGTATGCTGCCAGTCCCACTAGTCATCAAAAATGTAGGCCTAGCAAGAAAACACACACACACACACACACACACACACACACACACACACACACACACACACACACACACCCACTGATGTGTATCTGAGTCAGTGGGGCAGTGGCATTATGGGTTCTCTATTTTCACACACTTCCTGTTTCCGAGGCCTACCAGTCATGGTGCATTTATACTAGTACACATTGGCACACTGTTATCATCTTATTGATACTGTATTCTGCAATATTTACATTTTAAATGTTCCTCGTGTTCAATTGGCTAGGAAAAAAAGTGAATATCACAGTGAGATGCCTTGAGATGAGACAGTCTCAGAGTCTCAGAGTTTGAAGCAGCACAATAGTCTGGCAGGCATGTGTCCTCTCCAGCTCTATACTCCAGCTGTTTAAGGAGTCAACAGAGAAATATTATAGGAGATAAATATACTAAAAAGGTTCATTAGGCTGACTGATTAATAACTTTATAAATATGTTATTTTGGCCTTTATAAAAGATCATATTTATATGAGATAAATATACAGGACAGTGACTGAGGAAGAAGTTCATTGTATTTTAAATGAATAATTCAGTAAATGCTTTGGCGTATGAGAAAAAAAGTCAAGCAATAATATGTGATGAAATTTGTGTTGCAGCAAAGAGCCTCTGCCACAGTTGTGACAGCTTATCTCATCTCGTGGTGTTCTTCTTTTTTTCAGTGTTTCTTCCCTTCTGGTGAAAAACACACACATGCACTTTATCACTCAGCAAGATGGAGACGGGCCTCTCTACTGGACTGCTCATACTGGGGAGCTCTCCTACACACAGGTAGGAGATCTTTATTAACATGTTGGACATCTCACTCGCAAAAACTTAGACCAGGGGTGGCCAAACCTCTCTGTTTGCGGGCCACTGAAAAATCTTAGCAGCCAAGGGCCAATTTGTAGAATTAAATGCACAGGTTTTTGAACCAGTTTTAATTTTAAAAAGCCACTGCATTTTACATCAGAAAACCCACAGGCCAGCTTAATAATGTTACACTATTATATGATACTATTTTTATTTTTTATTTTTAGTTTTTTTTTCTAAGATATTTTTTGGGCTTTTGCCTTTAATCGGATAGGACAGTATAGAGGTGGACAGGAAACAAATGGGAGAGAGAGATGGGGTGGGATCGGGAAATCTCGAAGACTCGAACCTGGGTCCCCGGAATAATGGTATGACGCTCTAGCCCACTGAGCCACGGCGCCCCCCTTTAATAATACTATTGACAAACATCATCACACCTGTACTAAAACTGTGATGCATGATGAACATAGGCTATTGTAATATGAGAAAAAAAATCAATAATGGCCAGCATTACATTTAATTTTTTAAATTCATGGAAGAGAACTGCGGGCCACAAATGGCCCCCGGGTCGTAGTTTGGGCACCCCTGACTTAGATTCTTGCTACTTTGCCTGTGATGGTGTGAATAGGCCACTGAAAGTCTTGCTGCTCTGTATGTGATTCTGTGTGTAAATCCTTTACCCATGTAGCCAGTGTATTGCTTGTAAGTATTGTTTGTACGGAGAACTTTCTTTTTTCTCAGAACAATTAAGGCATACGTTGGAAACATATTATGTCACTCATCAAAAGGATTGCAAAATGTCTAACACCTTCCTCTTGTGTGTGTGTGTGTGTGTGTGTGTGTGTGTGTGTTTGTGTCTGTTCTGTGTGTGTGAACTGTCCTAACCCTAACCCTATTCCCCTTAACCCTCACCCTAAGCCTATATCCGGGGAAGTAGTGCCTTAAAGGCGACGCTGCCCGCTGAGGGCAGAAAATACCAAAGATCATGTGTGATTTGTGTGTTTGTGTAAATACTTGGAGAAATTTATCACTTGGAGAAATGAATCATTTGAAGAATTTAAATACTGTTTTCTGATTGGCTGAAACAATATGTCATATTGACCTTCCAGAGACAGTCATAGTTTTTGAAGCTCAGTTCAGGAAAACAAACTATGCAGCCGTTAGTGTGCTTCAGCAGCACTTTAACCACACATACTGTACAGTATAGCCACACTTCTCAAGCCAGTGCTAAATAGCCTGACATAGCCCGCCCATAATACGAATGTTCATCCGTATGGTCTGAGGACACAGGACAGTCTTCTGGGGCGTGTTTACATCGGTAGAGAGTCTACCGGCCAACTGAATTGAAAGGCCCCCCCCCACCCCCCCTCTAATCGCGTCAGGTTAAAGAACTCAAGCAATAGCTGTAAGTGCTTTCACTAACATGTTGTTATTGTCTAAATTAACTTTTTTCTAATCAGTAACACTATTCCAACTATGTCTGTCTGTCTGGCTGTCTGTCAGCTAGGCATCTTTGTTTCTTTGTTTGTTTGTCTGCTTTTTGTTCATTCGTATTGCTCTTAAGTGTTCATTCCAAGTAATGTATCTATTTTTATGCCTGTATGCCATGTACCTAGTACTTAATACCTACCCCCTTTACACATAACATAACATCAAAACATACTGTATAGGGGTTGTTGAGGCGGGGAAACAAAGAGGCTGTGGATTGAATGAGAGTGTGAGTGTGTGTTGTATTGTATTGTCTTGTATTGTATTGTCTGTACTGTCCAGATTTATAGGGGACCCTACTGAAAATGAGATGCTACATCTCAATAGGAATTCCCCTTGTGCAAATAAATAAATAGATAAATAAACCTCCAGACCATGAATATGGATGAACAGCAGTATTATGGTCGGGCTATGTCAGGCTAAGTGCTAAATGGCCTGTGATAAAGATGACCGAGAAAGAGCCGTGACATTTCTTTGAAGTGGACCGCTAAATTCTGTGTTCAGCATCAGCCTCTGCCCACTGAGAACAGCGTCAAGTAATTTATGCTGTGTGAGGTTCACCTGAAGAAGTGTAAGTTGGTTATAGGTCATACTGAAACAGAGCAGGAGTTCACTGTTCTCTAATTGTGATACATCTACTGTTTGAGGTCATTCCTTAAAAGGAGGCCTGAAGAAGTGTAGGGTGGTAATTGGTCATACTGAAAGCTTACTATACTGTAGCATAGCTAGATGTGAGGTCCTTAGAAGGAGACCTGCACAAGTGTCAGTGGGTAATTGCTTGCACTGCAGACAGAGCAAGAAGTTACAGCAGTTGCTCTAGGCCTATATGAGGGGTGTCAAATATAAGGCCCGGGGGCCGGATGCGGCTCTTTACATCATTTCATGCCACCCGCCTAAAAGCTTGAAAAAAATTGTAGGTGTAAGTTGCCTGTTTCACTTTCTGCAACACAATCCTGGCACCTCCCTATGAGGTGCATCTTAGACCCGCTTACCAAAAGGAATGGGATACAAAATTAAGGGGTGGCACATTAGGACTGTATTAGTGATGGTCACGTTTTTTTTTTTTCACCCATGTTTGTGGTTGCACATATAAATTTGACAGGCCAGCCCCCGGAGGAAAATCCCATTGCTCATGTGGCCATCGACAAAAATGACTTTGACACCCCTGCTCTAAATTCTATTCACCATTCATTTCAATGTATTCTAACACGCATCCAGTGTAGCCAGGGTGAGATGAAGCGACAGGTTACTGTACTGTAGTATAGCTACTGTGTGAAACAGAGCGAAGGTACTAACACTACTTCCTTCCTTCCTAAAAAAAGAGGCCTGCAGAAGTGTCTACTGCATGCGGGACATTTGAGGTTCAAAATATGTGTCACTGATAAGGTCCCAGCTGTCACATTTTGAGACATTGGCCTGTCAGTGTGAAGATATCATTTGACTGATTAAGCCATAGACACACCACAGCCTCAGTTTCCCTCTGCATTCGCAGGCAATTGGTGGTATAGTGGTTAGCATAGCTGTCTTCCAAGCAATTAACCCAGGTTAGATTCCAGCTAACTGCTGTGGCCTAATGACCAATCTGCCTGCCACAATGGGAATTTAACACATGCATTCAAATACTTACAGACCCTATATTTTAGGAACATTTATTTATTAAGAATACATGATTATTTCACTACAAAAATGAGTGTCCTTCCTCATCTTTTAAAAGATTGAGAGACATTTTCAAAATGTACGTCTCTTTTTAGTCAACATGAGTATGTGGACTGACCCCAGTCAAAGCCGCTCTGCTGTAAATGAAATGGGTATGTCATAGACCGATTTCAGTGAACAGAAGAATTTAAGCAGCAACTTTTTTGAGTGACTAAGTGACTTTACATTTAGCTCTTTGCTGTGAAAAAACAGGTATTCTCTTTATATTTGTTTGGCACGTGAATCTGCGATAATCTGGATGTACTTCGAGAACACTGGGCTTCATTCACCAAGAAGTTTTACAAAGAAATGTGTGCTTTCAAATCCTGCTTAGACGCTTTACATTAAGAATCATGTTCACCAAAGTTTTCATAACTGCTTATGTGTAGGTTTTTTAAGAATAAGAAGAATAAGTCTAAGGCTACAAATAGGGCCTAAGCGCCACTAGGTCAGAGTCTGCTTTGCTAAAGTGATGGCTCTGTGTCATTCAAGCATAGCCCTGCTGCACAGCTAATGGATCAAAAGTATTTGGAACAACATACAGTGTGTCCAAAACTCAAGGCAGGACGCTTAGTAGCACCGTGCTTCATAGCAACGGTATGGGGAGAGTGCTCGTCAGGCAGTGATCTTCACATTTGGACAGCCGAACTAGGTAGCACCATCGCTTACGTTAGTGTTGACGTTAGAGCTGTCAAGCCAACAGTGTGAGCTAACAAGCTAACGTTAGCGCTTATGCTACTAACGTGTATTATAGCGAGTGAAATGGTTAAATGAGGCCACGTGAAATACACAAATAACAATATAAACATTTTCGATAGTAAAACTTGAACATGGTTTGTGTATTTTATTAGATTACAAACTCGTAACCACTCGGTTAAGTTGAAACTTGCCGCCATGTTTACGGCTCTGATCAAAGCGAGAACGAGGCTGCGCTAAGGATTGTGGGATATGGTAGAGCAGAAAGCATGCATCGCATGTATCCTTCAAATCGCCCCGATCGAAGTGCAGGTGCTCCGGAGCACGCTTGAGTTTTGGACAGCCTAGTTTGACGTAACGTCCGGCAAATGCGAGCTACCTAGCACGGGTACTAGGCTTTTGGACGCACCTATGGACTGACATGAGACAAAAAGAGAGAGAGTCTTTTTGCTCCCCCTGGTATCAATGCTTTTCAGAGGGTCTCACACAATCTATCTCTAATGCAATGTTAGACTAGAAAAGCACTCACAGAGCGCAGACCGCCGCCAAGGGCGATGAGCAGTAGCGAAGTGCTTTTGATCTTGCACACCATTGGTGGAGAGTCTAGATTCAAAAAATGACATCATGCAACTTTTGGCAATTTACATATACCTTCCCCCTTGTCTGCTGGACCAGGAAGTTGTAGGAATCAGAAGCACATGGAGCTCCGACATCATCAAAACAAACAAAAAGTGACATCTGACATGTCTTATGTTCATTGCAAATCAGGAGTTGCAGCTTTGTTGAAAGGACCACACATAAACCCCCTATTCATTACAACGCCTCTTATTTTTTCACACTACGTCTCACTGTGAAGTCAACAGAGATCTCCCAAAGGAAGGCGGACCTTAGGGGCTTGTTCACTGCCACGACTGTATTTGCATATCTCCCATTTGATTGGTAGTCTACCTGAATCTAGACAATCCAACACTTTGATTGGCCCAGAGGCTACATTGAATGTAGACACCAGGCTAATGGGAGAGCTGAACTGTCTACAGTTGAACGTAGACTTTGCACTTCTGTAGACTCCACTTCTGCCAAGGGCGATGAGCATTCAAAAAATGACATCATGCAACTTTTAGCAATTTACATATACCTTCCCCCTTGCCTGCTGGACCAGGAAGTTTTAGGAATCAAAAGCACATGGAGCTCTGACATCATCAAAACAAACAAAAAGTGACATCTGACATGTCTTATGTTCATTGCAAATCAGTTGCAGCTTTGTTGAAAGGACCACACATAAACCTCCTATTCATTACAACGCCTCTTATTTTTTCACACTACTGTCCCACCTTATTCTACTGAAATTATGGTTTTACATAGTCACATGTCATGTCTGGATATGAGATGTGGGCATAATGTTGGCCCAGACAATAAATTAACATTTTATTTCATTTAGTCCTCTACAACCTTGCATGTATGTACCCCTTATGTATCCTAACTGTAAAATCTGTTAATGATAAATCCATTCACACACACACACATGCCAGGACTCTATGTCACTATTGTTGAACATTTTATTGAGTAATTTCAGTAAGTAGATATTTGTGAGACATAAACAAAATACAACAGTGCAGACAGCAGGAAGTGCAAAAAGGTGCCATGTTAAAAGGCATTTCTTTAGTAGACACAGAAAACTCCTCCCAAAGTGCATGAATGGGCAAAGTGCATGAAAAGTGTTTTACAAAGATTAGTTAGGCAACATAGTGTATTATATTGTATAAGGACACTTGTTAGATCAGTAAAGAGCATTAGATGACATTTGAGTGCCACTCTTCTTTTTGTGCATAGTCAGTGCAGAAGGATGTCATGTTAAGGGGCCTCAGACAATGGCCCCTCCAAGAATGGGCTACACAGAGACTATAGCAGAGTGCATGGTGGAAGGAGCAGCAGACTGTGAGGTTGTAGGCTCAGGCCTGGTGATGGTGGAGGTGGCAGGGGTACAGTGGGGGTAGTGGCAACATGGGCTACACAATGGAGACCGTAGCAGACCGCACGGTGGAAGGAGCAGCAGACTGTGAGGTTGTAGGCACAGGCCTAGGTGGCAGGAGTCCTCTTTGCCAGGAGGAACAGAGGTAGCTGAGTCTGCGGTGCTACCATGTCACCTTGTTCACTTTGTAAACAAACTCCACCACAGAGTAGTCAGGCGGGGGAATGTCCTCCTGGTTGGTGGGGCTCTGGGGTAGCTCTTCAAGAGGTCCTCCAACCCCAATAGGGCAGAACCTAAGGCCACCAGCCTCTGTGCTGGAAAGGGAGGAGGTTGACCCTGCAGACATCCTCCAGCAAAACAAAGAGCAAAAAGGAGAATGAGTCGAATGACTGTAATGTACACAGCTGAAGCATACTCTTATCTCTCATTGCTAAAACAGGATCTTTTACCTACAGCAAACAATAGTTTCATTTAACAAATAAAAAAACACACTAATGTACCAACATCTAGCTGTGAACAAATGGTACTGGGTGGATGACAAATAAGCCTGAAAAAAGGATTTTTAAAAAACTTCAAATATCATCCCTAAAAAGTGTTTATATGTGTTGCTGTGAGTCTAAACTTAACCAATACGTAAATAGTTTTTACATTTTTTCATTAAAATAAGTATTTATATATGAATTTGTCAAGGTAGTGCCTAAAACTGTCATATGGCGTGACACTAAAACAATTTGATATAAAATAAAAATTAGGCATTTTTTTCTTCTTTAATTTACGTCAATGTACTTATTAATCATGTTTGCTTTGATATGCAACATTTGCTTGTGAATATTTAGGATAAAAACTTAACATTTGACAAGTTATTATGTCAAGGAGGAGAATGGTCTGAACTCTAACCAGATATTTTAGCGTATTTCTGACATTCTTTGTCAAAAGTTGCTCAAAATTCTTGAGATTCTTGCAGATGTCATTTCCTTTCTACACTATTGATTTTGTCATGATTTGTCAGTTAGAAAGTCTTGTTTTATGACGTTTTCTATGATTATTTGACGTCACACCAAATGACATAGTGTCACGCCATATGATGAAATGCACCAAATCACAATGTATCAGCGCAAAAAAAGGTATTTCATGAAAATAAAATCATTAACAATGAATTTTGAAGTCCACTGAAAAGAACTTTAGGGATAACATTTATTTTTCAACTGCATATTACATGTGAAACATGGTGACATGGGGGAAAAATGGGAAAGGGAAATATAAATTGTGCAGATCCTATTTTGCTAAATTCTTATCACAGATTTAATATATTTCATATATGATTTTTAAACTGAATTCGTGTTTTTACATATATTTCAATATAAAAATGCAGTTTGGTCATAGAGTGTGACAGAAATGTCATATAGTGTGACTGTACATTTTCAATGTCCCAATGTAATAACAATGTAATAACAATGTCACTCCATATGACATAGTGTCACTCAATATGACATTTTGACAGTTTATCTAATTTATTAGACAACTAAATACAGCTAGATATTATTTAGCATGCAACTGACCACATGGCAGCAATGCTTTCTAAGAATTCATAAAGAAGATTTGTGAAAAATAACAATTTTTATTGCAAATGATGTCACACCATAAGACACAATTTTTTGGCCACTATTGATGATGTCGGATATGGAGCTTTTTATATAAAAATCTAAAAGGCAGACCTGACCTCCTGACCATGGCAATCACTCCTGACATGCTACTGTAACTTTCTGATGAAGCAGGGTCCGTGTCATGGCAATGATGTCCAAATTAATGCCCGTTGAAAATATAAAATATAGTGTCACACCATATGACGTCCATTGTAGGGACAAAATATATTTGATTAGAACTTAGTTGGACGTTATGCATGGGCATCGAAACTTTCTGTGGTTATAGAAAACATCCACTTATTTTATTTGCCTGGTAAAATTTTAAAGTATTTATACTTTATATGGATATACATTCTAATTAGGAAAATCACACGCATAGTGGACAGTCACACCATATGACATTTTTTATGTTTGGATAGTTGTTTTATGTCAAAATTTAAATAGAACACCAAAATTTTTAGTATGCAGGAAGTTGATCCTATCAGACCATCAACATTTCCATATCAATTCTTAACAATTACCATTTTTTATACGTGTGTGACAAAAGGACAGTCTGACTTTTGCTATCCGTCATCCACCCTACTATGCAGCATGGGTAACGGAGGAAGCCATAGCAGACTGCACGGTGGAAGGAGCAGCAGACTGTGAGGTTGTAGGCAAAGGCCTGGTGATGGTAGAGGTGGAAGGGGTGCAGAGGGGACAGTGGCAGCATGGGCTACACAGAGGAGGCCGTAGAAGACTGTGTGGAGGCACCAGACTTGTAGGCACAAACCTTCCTAGAGATAAACTCCTCCACAGGGCAGTCAGGCCTCCTGGTTTGGCGGGGCTCTCGGGTAGCTCTGCTTGGGGTGCTCCAGCTCGAATAGGGCAGTGCAGAAGAGGGTGAAGGTGGTTGGCACCACAGACATCCTCCTGCAAAACAATGTAGAGCAAAAATGGGATTGAGTTCCAATTACTGTAACACATCTTATGCATACATCTTTCATTGCTACAACAGAATTTTTTTTAACCTATGGCAAGCAATAGCATTATTTAACAAAGTAAAATAAGGAAAACCATCACGTAGCTGTACACAATAGTCAACACAAACAGTAGCCTATGAGGCAACCCAAATAGGATCACCAGAACTGCAAACTACCATGCTACTGTCATATTTGTTAGCAAATTACTTATGTGTCATTCATGCACATCATATGAATATTATAAATAACATTCATTTATAACTTATAGGCCTATTTGGCAGAATAGCGGTAGGTAAATGAAGGCAAAATCATACAATTTCCTAATATTTCAGCCTAACCAGAAGCAAATTCCCTATAAAAACACAGCTCGAAAATGGAGTTACATAATAAAAGCAGCAAATACTAAAAAGCCATACAAACGTAAAAACTCTGTTCCTGACCTACTGTATAATATTACAAAATTATTTTAAACAAGTGCATTCAGGACTGTTTTCACAAGATATGGGGGAAATGGGACATTTAGCCTACCTGTTCTGCATACCAGAAGTAGCCTACACATTCCAATTCGCATGAAGCAAACACTTGCTGCTCTACATTAATTCAATATACAGTAGCCTATACATTCATAACTCTAACTTAAGCCTCCTTGACAAAATAGAATCGCTGTTGGTAAATGAAGACTAAACCATAGAATCTCCTAAAATTGCAGCCTTACCAGAAGCCTGAAGTAAATTCCCATAACAACTAGGCTCAAAAATAGCGCTAACGCTACAAAATATATAAGCAGCAGCAACTTAAAAGTCACACAAATGTGATACTACTGTTCTTTGCCTATGCCTACAACATTGAGAACAATGATTTAAACGAATACAATCGGGACTGTTATGACGAGATTTAAGGCAAAGCTAGCAAGCGTAGGCTAACCTTACCACTTCTACAGACAGCTATCTGGGCAGGCAGTAGCCTACATTCTCATTTAGCAAACAATCACTTTACATTTGTGGCTGCATTTCTTCATAATATTATCTAGATAACATACATTTAATACTATAGTATTATTAAATAGCAAATACCTCAAAATGGCTGACGTCTCACTGTGAAGTCAACAGAGATCTCCCAAAGGAAGGCGGACCTTAGGGGCTTGTTCACTGCCAGGACTGTATTTGCATATCTCCCATTTGATTGGTAGTCTACCTGAATCTAGACAATCCAACACTTTGATTGGCCCAGAGGCTACATTGAATGTAGACACCAGGCCAATGGGAGAGCTGAACTGTCTACAGTTGAACGTAGACTTTGCACTTCTGTAGACTCCACTTCTGCCAAGAATGTGTTCACAGATGGTGTTCTGGATCACCGATCGCCACCAAAATCGAATCAGTTCTTACTTGTCCCAATACACGCGTTGTCCAAAAATGTCATCCAAATCTGTGCAGTACATTTTCAGAGAGATACACCAATGTGAAGGCAAGAGGAAAATGGTGTGCAATTGTTTTGTTTTGGTGCAGAACAATCACACATCCATTTATGGAATGTTTGTTATTTGTGGTTGATTCACAGTGTTCAGCTAGCCTATAGAAATCTAGATGGACTCTAGAAGTAGCAAATCTTTTGCTCAGCAAGTACATCTAGCCATCAGGAACTGTGATATCCAACCCTGGCAGGGAACCAATCACAACACTCTACATGGGCAGGGGCTCGTTGGGCGGGCTTACAGTAGTGTTATTTGAAACATTGTTTGTTTGTTGCTCTGATTGGTCGTAAGGTTTTCTATGGCTCTGGTCATAGTGCTATCCTATGGAGATGCATTTTAAAAGATTCCGCCCCTAAGATCTTTCCATCATTGTCAGACTAATAGGCTACATTATATTTTGCAGTCTGGCTTGTCAGGTCATTATTTAGCTAAAGATCAGGAAATATGGCTGACTTAGAGTTTCACTGCAGGCAGTCATATACATTATTAAATGTATTCATTATTGTTTTAATGCAGATTAAATTCAGCAAATAATCCTCTCTGTCTTGTTTCACAGCTGGGTCTACTGTGTCTGTGTTGAGTCAAACTGGAAGTTCCATCACTCTGGAGTTCCAGCAACACCAGCTGAAGAGGGAGAGTATAGATTTCATACAGTGGTACTTTGGCTCAGAGAAAATACTGAAATATGTTCCTCTCAAAGACACTGTTACAGTATTTACCCATAAAGGCAGAGTGGAGTTTAATAATAAGACCTTCTCTCTGGAGCTGAAGAACCTGCAGAGGAGTGACAGTGGAATCTACAAAGGGGAGATCAGTGCTGGAGAGACTGAAGTTAAGATTCCACGGCAACTATCTGTTCTGGGTGGGTGTGGGTAGCACCAGAAATGAACAGTTTTACAGTAATAGCAGTTTTAAGAATCACAATAGCATATTGTGCAGCAGCATATTCAAATGATAATGACATGAAGTAAAAATATCGAATCAGGAAACTATGTACGCACCCACCCACATTATGGGACCACTCAGGTTATAAATTCGCCGGCCTATTAGGACAATTGCCTATGTCATATTTGAGTGTTTTTGGGAAACAAGAAAAATAGGTGACCATGGGGTGGCCTCAGCCTGAGCCAGGTGTTGGCATCAGCAGGAAGCAAGACTGGCTTACTCACTTGAATGTGTGTCTATGGCATATAGTGTTTTTGTTGTTTTTCCAAGTGTTGTGACTGGCCAATGAGATAGGAACAAAGACAGGGTGATGCAGAAGTGGTAGAGTACATTTGCAAATATCTCAATTTGGCCAAAACATGACATAGGCAATCATCCTATGAGGCCAAGGATATGATTTTTGACCTTGTGGTTCATTCATGTGCCTTCAATGACTAAGACAGTCTATAATTTCAAAAATAATTATTTCATTGCATTTTAGCAGCTCACAATAATTGGATCTTGGAGTCAATTGACCTTATTTATTGTGAAAATAATTATTTCAGTACAATATTGCACCTTGGTCCGTGTAACGCTTTGCAGTGCTTTGATCCATTTTTAGAATTAACATGAAAAAGATGAAAATTGTGTCCAAAACTTCAATTTTCCATTTTTCAGACCACTCAGATAATAGATAATTGGTGCTTTTTTTGTATTTCACTGTTGTTTGATAGTTGCTTTTGAGTGAGTGGATAGTTGAATTTGACACCAAAGTAAAAATGAGTCAATATTTCAATTTTCTATTTCTGCGCCGTGGTTGGACTGAACCAAGCGCGCGGAGGGATGTCTTGGTTCAGGTAGCGCCAGTTGTTTTTTGTAGAGAGAGGCCTTAGCTAGCCTATAAATAAGATGGATAGACTTGTCAAGTCAGCTCGAGACGTACAGACCTGACAGAACTACTGGTCCACCTGCAGGCTAATAAACCTGCAAACTTTCTAATAGCCTACAGAAGCCTATGAAGTTGTTGTGAATTATGTTCACCGTGGCCAAGTTGGAACACTCCCTCTTTGCTCATAAAGAAACTGTGATGCCGAGTGTTGACTATGCCACCTAGGCTATATTTCGTCACGATATCATATAAAAGTAACATTTTGTTTAGACCAGGGGTCTCCAACAGGTACCTCGAGCTTCTCGCCACCTGGTCGGGGGTTACCGTGTACACTTGCGCTGTAACCATGTGCGAAGTTTCGGTTCAGCTGATATGTCTGCTTTGCTTTTGAAGTAGCCTAGAGGTCATTCACGAACTTACTCGTCACATTGTTAATGTAGGCTACATCTGCGTCTCTGTAGTTATAACCAAATCTGGTGCACTCTACCAACATAACTTCTAAACAGAGAGCATTAAAGCAGTAGCCTAAAGATATCAAGATTTTGTGATTAGGCTGTTATGAAATTCATTTACATTTCCTGTGACTCTTTTAGCTACTCAGGTGGCAAGCAGCTCATGAACTACCTGTTGAAGACCCCTGGTCTAAACAAAATGTTATTCCTATATCGTCCCCAAATATATCCAAGGTGGCATAACACTCGGCATCACCGTTTCTTCACATGATTGATTGTGCGTAAGGGCGGTGCCGGTGGAGGTGTTCTAATAGGCCACGGTAAAACATGAAAATATTAAATCATGCAACAACTTCATAGGTTTCTGTATTAGAGAGTTTGCAGGTAAGCCAGAGGGTAGGCCAGTAGTTCTGTCAGGTCTGTAACGTTATGGGTCTCCTGTACATCCATCTCATTTACCCTACCTGAACCAAGACATCCCTCAGCGCGCATGGTTCAGTCCAACCACGGCGCAGAAATGGAATATTGAAATATTGACTCATTTTTACTTTGGTATCAAATTCAACTATCCACTCTTTCAAAAGCAACCGACAAACAACAATGAAATACACAAACAGCATCAATTACCTATTATCTGAGTTGTCTGATAAATGGAAAATTGAAGTTTTGAACCCAATTTTCATTTTTTCCATGTTGATTCTAAAAATGGATCAAAGCACTGCAAAGCGTTACACGGACCCACCTTGCTTCCTTATCTCTTTTCAGTGTAAGCCTATATAGTATGGATCTTTATGTTGTTGTAATAACATAAAATAACATAATTGCTACAATAATGCCCTTTTCGGTAACGCTTTAATTTACAGCCCCTGAAGTACTGGGTAAGTATTAGTAAGTATTAGGTAAGAATGGTGTAACAAAGAAGTATCAAGGGATAAATTACTGAGTACTTACAGTGTAATTTTGCTGGTATAACACACGTTCACGCTTTATTTTACAGCCCGTGAAGTACTGGGTAAGTACAGGTAAGAACAACGTAACAAAATAGAACTTCATGTGTAATATTGCCATAATTACAAAATGGGTATAGCCTAGGAGTGCAATATAGCCTACAGGAAATGCATGCGTTGATTCACTTCATTTTACAGCCCCCACATCCAATATTAGGGTGTAGTTACAAGTAGTTTTGGGGTATTTAGGTAATTCCACTGTAGGTTACTTGTTCTTTACTTTTCAATAGGGTAGCCTACCTACAGTAAGTGAAGTGGTGTACAGCATGCATAGTCAGAGGCAACAGTTTGACAAAGATGCGTTTTATTTACAACATGGAAAATGAAACTAATAAATCCTGCGCTTGCGCTGATTATTTTACTCCAAATGGAACAAGACTATTTCTCTAAACTCGCGGGAGATTTTACCCTTCATCATTCGCGGTCTGTGAGCCTCTATATAAATAAGATAGACTTTATTTCATTAGTTTAACACTGAACAAACAACTTAGTGATCAAACAACATAGTTGCTGCCGTTGCGATAATCTATATCTGTCTGCAATACCGCTCTCGGCCCTCATGCACTTTCTGCATTGATCGGACGCACACACTGATGCTACACCACTTAGGTAGGCTACCCTATTGAAAAGTAAAGAACAAGTACAGTGGAATTACCTAAATACCCCAAAACTACTTGTAACTACACCCTAATATTGGATGTGGGGGCTGTAAAATGAAATGAATCCACACATGCCTTTCCTGTAGGCTATACTACGCATCTAGGCTACCCCTTATTTTGTAATTATGGCAATATTACACATAAAGTTCTATTTTGTTACGTTGTTCTTACCTGTACTTACCCAGTACTTCACGGGCTGTAAAATAAAGCGTGAAAGTGTGTTATTCCAGCAAACTTACGCTGTAAGTACTCAGTAATTTATTCCTTGATACTTTTTTGTTACACCATTCATACCTAATAATTACTGATACTTACCCAGTACTTCAGGGGCTGTAAATTAAAGCGTTACCGCCCCATTCATACCTCACGTAAAGTACGGCTACGGATACGTGTGGAGTGTTTCACACGTACTTTAATTTCGTCCGGAGTTTGACACGAAAATGGGGAGCTTATGATTACGGGCGAAACGGATGAAATTCATTAGGAATAATGGGGAGGGGGAGGGGTTTAGCACTTGCAAACATAAAATACGTACGGAGGTATGAAGAATTTCAGACGTAAGGACACACGTTGAGTATGAATGGGCCTTAAGAGTGTGTGTGTGTACGTGTGTGTGTGTGTATGTGTCTGTTTCAGATCCAGTGCAGGCCCCTATACTGTCTGTGGTCTTCAACTGGTCTAGCAGTGACTCCTGTCATGTGACTGTGACCTGTAAAGGTCATGACCTCAATCTGACCTCCACCTGTGACATCAAGACCTGTTCTCCATCGGGGCTTCCAGGGGCCTCCAATGACTCCACCCTCACCCTCTCTGTCAGAGGTTCTAGAATTATATGTAACCATAGCAACCTTGTCAGCTGGAGGAATGACACCATGATGATGGAACAGTCATGTCAGATAAATCCAGGTAAACACCACTGTATAAAATAGATAAAAATCAGAGGGGTTCATAATAGTTTTGGAGGTATTATATTTTGAACTTGCCAAAAACCTACAGACACCACTGTATAGGGGTTTGTTGCATTTTCAGGTATAATATTCATAAAAATATGAGATAATGAAGGATGATTTTGTTTGCCTTTAGCCGAGATCAGTTTGATCACTCACGGGTCTCGAATTTGCTGCCTTGTCAACCACAACAGCAAGGGAGTTGACAGCTGTAACCACTCAACAGTTAGAAGTGTTCTTAAGCAGGGGCAATTCTAGGTTCTGAACTTTAGGGGGCTTAGCCCCCAGAGTTGATAT
>JAODXP020001114.1:0-7500 GCA_027497455.2 Sardinella longiceps | reverse complement strand
TTGTGTTGTTTATGGTGTTGATTTTGAAGGCTAATTAGCATGAGCGCTAGCTGAGCTCCGTGAAAACAAATGTTTGTCCAGTAATGAGATTCAGTTCTCTTTAAAGACTAGTGTGGAAACCAGTTTAAAGGCTTTTTTTTTTGAGTGTGTGTGTGTGTGTGTGTGTGTGTGTGTGTGTGTGTGTGTGTGTGTGTGTGTGTGTGTGTGTGTGTGTGTGTGTGTGTGTGTGGTGGTTACTTTGGGGTCTGCAGAGAGACTTGTTTGTAGTTGTATGGTGTTATTAAACAACAACAAAGAACAACAGAAATACAGAATTATAATGTATTCCTGCCAAAAGAAATCAAACAAATGAAACCTTTTGATGGCAAAAAATGATTTTGAATAGTTTGTGTATCTCAACTTAAGTTAGAGAGAGAAGGGGGGGGGGGTGGAGAGAAACCCGCAAAGAGGAGAAATAAAGAGGGAATAGGACACATAGCCTTGTGCCATTACAGTACTGACAGATAGATAGCCTTGGCAACATTACAGTACTGTTGAAGGTGAAGATCGTGCACATCCCAGGAAAAAGTACAGGACAAAGGCTGACTGTAACTTTGAAGTGAGGAGTCCGCATACTTACAGTAAAATCCTGTTTTTCTTTGTTTATTTATTCCATGGCAGGATAGGATAACGTTTCGACTCATCAGAATCTGATTTTGCCAGATAGCCTTGTGTCATTACAGTAGCCTACTGACCTATAACAGACAGATAGCCTTGTGTCATTACAGTAGCCTACTGACCTATAACAGACAGATAGCCTTGTGTCATTACAGTAGCCTACTGACCTATAACAGACAGATAGCCTTGGGCCATTACATTAGGCACACACTGTGACACTGCCACATAATTCTAGGATCCCTAAAATAATTATGTTTGCACAAATAATTATAAAATGTTAAAATTGCAACATGGTTTAGGGTTATCCATATTATTATTGGTCTCCATGATTATTATGCCCGAACTAGCCCTGTATGCGTATTTATAACGCATAGCTGTATGTGTGTGTTTTGTTTTGGTAATCAGCTGATTGTGTGATCGGCTGACGGGTTACCCTGTCAAACCGGGTCAGCTGACGTGAGACCTGTCAATCTTCGTCAGCTGACTGACTTGTCAAGGTGACGTGATGGTTTTTGGAAATGGATAAAATAGCGCGGAAGTGCGCTGGGAGGGAGCTTGTTTAATGCGGGGAGTCTCGTTTGTGACCCGTTAAGTTTCCAGTACTATACTTTGCAAAGTGCCTTACCTGTCTAGTAACTCACCTCAAGCCACAGGACAACCATCGAAGTGCCGTGGAGGTGAACAACGTTAACGTTACCGGTGAGGCGGATCCTTCTGTTTTCGTTTGCCGGGTGGTTTTTCCTTTCATTGAGATCTCTTTGAGTTTATCGCTTTTTGCTTCCGTTGTGGAATATATTTTTGCCTTTTTTTGTGGGATTACCGGGACTGTTGCTTGGGACTAAGTTTTCTTCTATATTTTTGCTGGGATCGTGTTTTTTTCCCTTTTTGGAGAGACTGGGCCGCTGCGTGAAAGTGCTTTGAGGGCGCGCACAGCCGTGAATGTGTGCGCGCTACTGTGGAACTTTGGGACTGTGTGTGAGACTGGGGATTTGGTGCATACGTGTGTGTGTGTGTGTGTGTGATGAGTAAAGCTGGCCAGCTGAAGTATTGTGAAATATACATCTGAAACGTAATTCTTGTTGTTATTACTGTGTATTTTCTGGTGCATTCATACATTTTTCTCACAATACATTTCAATCGAATCTGAACCCGTTTTATTTAACGTAACATTCTTAAAAGACATTGCCGAGTGTTACATAATGGTGGCCTGTACGCACGGGGATTTTGATTTTTGATTTTGTTTATTGTAAAAGTGTATTACAAGGGTTTATGCAAGCATGGCAGCTCAACAGCAAGAAGATAAAATTAATGGAACTCCTTTAGTTGAGTTGAAGTCTATGCTCATGTTTGGTGACCCAGACTTTACAGCTGGGCCTTTTGTAACAAGAAGGAGTGTAACTGGAATTACACGTTCATTGGATAGTCTGTACATTGATGATGATGATGATGATGATGAAGACGATGATGTTGTTGATGATGTTATTGATGAAATTGAAAGTGAACATGATGATGCTGTTGAAGGGGTTGTTGCTGCTAACACTGCTCACGATGGGGGTCCTGCACTCCCTACTGCTGGCCATAGTGGGCAGGGTAATCCACCACCAGGCACTGAAAATAATGCAGAAAATACAGAGCCAGTCACACAAAGCATACAAACTGAGCCAGATGGAATCACCAATAGCATGTCTTCATTGAGGGTGCAAATGCTTAAAATGGAAACTGACTTTAGAGATTCTATAACTAGTGCCATAAATAGAGAGATCAGTTTTAGGGAGTATGTTGACACTAATCTAACCAGACTTGAAAGTTTGCTAACAGGTCATATAGCACAGCTAGAAAAGAAGGTTGTGAATTGTTTGGTGCGCCGAGATGAGAAGTTGAAAAAACGTCTCAATAAGCTAAGACCAGTTAGCACTCCCATAGTACAGAGAACCATTGCAGTCTCTACTGACATTAGTTCTATTGCTCCCTCTACACCTGTAGATTCCATTACATCTACTAGTCTGTCTGGTGCGTCCTCCCTCCACTCCCCCATTCTACTCCAAACCTCCTGTGCGTATGGATTTCCCCACTTTTGGATCCTCTAGTGATTCTACTGATGTCATAAACTTCAGTAGAGCAGTGTGAGAACTATCTCGATATGAGGCCACTCTCTAATCATGAACTGATGGGGGCACTGTCAACAGTCTTAAAGGGCCCTGCGCAAAGTTGGTGGAAGACATCAAAAAGCCAGGTCCAGGACTGGGTAACATTTAAAGAAGCCTTCTTGGCTGCCTTTCTCCCATCTGATTATATGACAGAAGTGGAGGAGAAGCTGCGGGCCATGGTTCAGAAGCCTGAACAGTGTATTAGAGATTTTGCCTATGATTACCAGGCATTGTGCTTAAAGTGGAAGCGTGACATGCCTGAGGAGGAGATTGTACGTCGGATCCTGAATAACATCAATCCGAGGGTCGCAGGGTGTCTACGCGGGACGGTCTCAACAGTGGCTCAGCTGGTGAAGGTAGGCTCAATGGTGGAAAAAGACTGCTCAGGAGGTAAAGACTACTGGCAGAAAGTGAATGCCAACTCTGATAAACCAGGGAAAAAGGCAACAGAGAAGAAAATCACCCACCAGGGGGCAGCAGGTGGTTCTGTGGCGCAATATCGCACTTATCAGAAGGACCATGGCCTCCTGTTGGTCCCCATCTCCATCAGAGGGAAACACGGAGAAGCCGTAGTGGACACGGGTAGCACGTTCACTTTGATGAAGGAGAGTTTGTGGAGGCAACTAGCTTTAGCAGAGGAAGTCTTCTTTCCAGCTGAGAGACAGCGCTTCGTCATGGCGGATGGAACAATACACCAAGCCCTGGGGAAGAAAAAGATTTCCATTGACTGGCATGGCAAACAGTGGGCTGTGGATGTCCATGTGATGGAAGACCGCCATCTTGCCTTCTCGGTTATCCTTGGCCTGGATTTCCTCTCCATAACTGGTGCCGTCCTCAATATGGCTAGGAAAAGCTATGGAGTGAAAGCAGACAAAGGCTATATCTACCATGCTTTTCTACAACAAGCCAATGTTAATGGATGGAATCAGACTGGACCTACCTCTCAACGAGATGTGTTCCTCTATTATGCATTGCCCCCTGGGAAGCTGCCTCCTTGCTGGGTTTCCACCATGGCCGAGCTCCATTCCATGTCATGACACGGACTACCCTGAGGGCCTTCAGCAACTAGAGAGAGACTGGCCCTCTGTCACCTCGGGATAAGCTGGGGAAGACCAGTGTGGAGAAGCACACCATCTTCCTCCAAGATGAAGTCCCGGTTCGTTCTAAGGCCTATCGGGTCTCCCCCCTGAAAAAGAGAGTCATAGAAGAGCATGTTGAAAAAATGTTGGAAGACAATATAATTGAACCCTCTCAATCTGCCTGGTCCTCACCCGTAGTTCTTGTCAACAAGCCTGATGGAACCTTCAGGTTTTGTGTGGACTACAGGCGAGTGAACGCGAAGACCCTCCCGGACGCATATCCAATGCCGATTATACACGACATCCTTGAATCATTGGAAGGCGCCTCCTGGTTCAGTTCATTGGATCTGAAGTCCGGCTACTGGCAGGTGGAGATGTCGGAGGACAGCAAACCCACGACTGCACTTCACAACCTCTCTTGGCCTGTTTCAGTTTGAGCGCGATGCCCTTCGGCCTCCCGGCAAACGCTAAGCGGCGGTCGTCGCTTTCTCGGCGAAGCGGACGGAGAGCGGTACTGGGATGAACTTAGAGGAAAGAGACAAGCTTTGTTTACATTAGATGACATCATCGACTACACTCAAACTCAAGAGAAGAACACCTACAACACCCGGGCCGCTGTCTTCCAGAAGCCACGTGGCCAACCTTAGCCTCACAATATGAAATGAAGTGTCACTTTCTTCGCAGAGAGAATTGGAAGTTTTCGTTGGCCACACGAGTCCCAGAGCGGGGTGTTGGGAAAGTGGATCCCGGCAAGGACCTCGTGGCGAGAAGGCATCTACCCCACCGTGAAGATCTGGGGGCCTTGCAGCGCCACATTTTTTGGGGTTAGCTGATGGTGGCCTTCACATGAATCTGACATACCCCACCCCCGCAAATCGGGCGTGCCCCTCTGAATAACTCGCTGAAGAGGTAGCGGTGTGGCGGAAATGGACAAGTGAGTGCCAGGCCAGTGTGGGACGCCTTCAAAGCGGAGGCCTTGAAGAATCCTCCAGTGCTGTCCGCAGGCGCGCAGCCATCCGGCAGCATGTCCCTTCCACAGGTCCACACTGATGCCAGTGAGGTGGGTCCCGGTGCCGATCTTGTCCCGCAGAACACCCCGGAGGCGTGAGCGCGTTATAGCGTAGGCCTCTAGGGGGCTTCCGAGGTCCCGAGCTGCAACCATTCCACTTCCAGAGAAGGAATGCCTGGCAGTGGTCTGGGCCACTCATCAGAAGTGGAGACACTTTTTTGGAAGAGAGTGGAGTTCAGTGTCTACACCGACTCATGCAGCTCTGGCATGGGCTTTCAACTGGCCCCAAAACCACCTCTAGACTCACCAGACGGGACACTGCGACTGCAACAGTTTACCTTCAAGGTCTACTACCGTAAAGGAGCGTCTCTAACGCTGCCCCAGATGTGCACTGTCCAGAGTTTCACACCTCTGTCTGTTCCACTCATCCCCCTTGTCTGGCTGTGTCCATCAAAAGTCACTCTGTTTTACCCACCACCTGGATGGAGACTGACCTAGTAGCAAGATAAAGATCCGAAGGTGTGTGAGTTAAAGGCAGCGCAGGGCTTCTCGTGTCAGCCACACCATCCAACCGCATTACCTTCGTGATCCACGACCAGGGGGTGTTGCATAGAAGAGTACCATTGCGAGACCTGGGGAGAAGTGTCTCCAGCTGGTGGTGCCGGCAGGCTATTGGTGCCGGGAGTTTCGGCGGCACGGCCATGACAACCTCCTTAGGGAGGTCGACGCTGGGCTGCGGCGGAAGACTCTGCTGAAAGTGCTGGGAGGTAGCTCTGGTGGGCCCAGGTGGTCCGCAAGGACGTGGGAGCGACACCAAGACCTGTATCATATGTCAACAATACAAGGCAGATAACACCTGAAGCCGTCAGGCGCTATTAGCAACACACAACGCTTGAAGCCCCCGAGTAAACGTTGGGAGGTCGACTTTGTGGGTAAACCTCGCACAAGGAGCAGGCAAACTATTACCTCCTGGTGATAGCTTCTGTAGTACTGTCATCCAAGTAGGAGATGTTCCCCCCGGAAAGACAGCTCAACACCTCGTCTCGTTAAAATCCTCAGGGAAGAAATCTTCACTCGTTGGGGGTTCCTGGCACATGGTTTCCGACAGGGCTACCAATTTCTCCAAGCTTCTCCAGAACCCTTCGCAAGACATGGGGTGATATACAACCAGTTATCATCCACAGACAATGCATCATATGTAGGCCAGTACCACACTACCTGGGATCACTGGTTGCCAGAATTCCGCTTCGCTTGGAATACAGCACAACAGGAAACCACTGGGAGGGCTCCGGCGGAGCTGGCTCTGGGCAGGACGTTGAAAGGACCCTGGAGAGGCCTACGACTATCCACCTTCACTTGCCCAGCATGCGGCTCACTTCCACAGCCCGATTGGAGCGGCCAACAGAAGATGGCAGAGTGAGGTCAAAAGGAGAGTGGGGGTGCACCAGCTGCAGCGGCGAGACAGGCAGACCCCGAGGAAAGATGCGCAGTTCAGCAGGGAGATCTAGTTCGTCAGGTCCCACTTTTCTGGCGCTGTGATAGCACAGCCACAGCGCTTGCGTGGGGCGGGAAGGCGATGGCAGAACATAAGAAATTGTGGCCATGTTTAATTATCGGGTCGAAATGTGAGCAAACTTCCATACATAAGAAGAGGATACAGTAAATGTGGTTAACCTCAAAAAGTTTTATGGTGTCTTACAACAGGGCTTTCCCTGGCTGGAGGGGGGTCTAGTGGACACTGCTGCAGAGAATTATAGGATCCTGTGCCTACCATGTTTCACGTACTATAAAATGTTAAAAATCGTTGTCAGCGTGCTTAGGAAGTCATCCATATTACATACCCCCATGATTATTATGCCTATCCAGTCCCTACGTATTTAGGCACCACAGCCAGCAGGTGCTTTGTTTTGGTAATCAGCCAGATTGTAGACGCGTTGACGTGGGTTACCTGTCAAACCGGGTCACTGGCTGACGTGGAGACCTATTGACTCACAGCTGACTGACCGTTACGTGGTGATTGACATGGAAATGATAAATAGCGCGGGAAGTGCTGGAGGGGGCGCGTTGTTGATTATGGAGCCCCACGTGGTGACTATAGTTTTAGGTATTTACACGTGGTAAAGGCGTGCCTACTCTGGTTCAGTAACTCACCTCAAGCCAGGACAACCATCGGGTGTCATGAGGTAAGAACAACCATCGTTACCGGTGAGGCGGATCCTTCTGCTTCTCGTTTTTTGCCGGCACGTTTCGTATTGAGATCTCTTTTATTTATCGTTTTTTGCTTCCGTTGTGGAACACATGCTTACTTTTTTTTGTGGGATTACTGGGACTGTTGCTTGGGACCAAGTTTTCTTCTATATTTTTGCTGATCGTATGCCGGGCGCCTTTTTTGGAGACTGGGGCTGTTGCGTAGCAAGGAGGCGCTTACACAGCCGGAATGTGTGCGCGCGCTACCGTGGGAACTTTTGGGACTGTGTGAGACTGGGGATTATGTACGCGTGTGTGTGTGTGGGGCAGGAGTGAGAAAGCTGGCCAGCTGGGAAGTATTGGTGAAACATACATCTGGAACGTAATTCTTGTTGTTACTGTGTATTTTCTGGTGCATTCA
>JAODXP020001110.1:7500-21109 GCA_027497455.2 Sardinella longiceps | reverse complement strand
ATTATGCCAACAGATAAAACTAATATCATACTATGCCAACTGAGCTGGAACAGCGCTGATTAAGAGAGGTTAGGGTTTAGGGTTTAGGGTTTAGGGTTAGGGTTAGGATTCAGATTAGGGTTTAGGGTTTAAGTCAGGGTTAACCCTCGGTGTCAGGCTGGAACAGGGCTCATTAAGAGAGGATAGGGTTTAGGTTAGGGTTAACCCTCTGTGTCAGGCTGGGCCCACTGACGATGAAAACACACACACACACACACACACACACTCATATTAGCTCACGTCGTTGGAAATGAAACCAATAAGCCAAATTCAGTCATTCTAAAACTATTGGCCCCAAATGTGCTGATCACTCACACACACACACACACACACACACACACACACACACACACACACACACGCAACCCGTTTGGAACCAGTTTACAGCAAGTCACAACATGCCTGCGTCTGGAACTCTGCTTTTAGAGTCAAGTGGGTGGACAGGATTGGTGTGAAACTAGGAGATAAGAGGTGGCGTGTGTGTGTGTGTGCGCGCCTGTGTGTGTGTGTGTGTGTCATTATTTTATTCCTGTGGATGCTTGAACATTTGAGAATAGGTGTCTGTGTGTCAGTCTCTGTGTGTGTGTGTGTGTGTGTGTGTGTGTGTGTGTGTGTGTGTGTGTGTGTGTGTGTGTGTGTGTGTGTGTGTGTGTGTGTGTGTGTGGAGAGAGAGAGAGAGAGAGAGAGAGAGAGAGAGAGAGAGAGAGAGAGAGAGAGAGAGAGAGAGAGAGAGAGAGAGAGAGAGAGAGATGTGTGTGTGTGTGTGTGTGTCATTATTTTATTCCTGTGGATGTTTGAACATTTGAGAATAGGTGTCTGTGTGTCAGTCTGTCAGTCTGTGTGTGTGTGTGTGTGTGTGTGTGTGTGTGTGTGTGTGTGTGTGTGTGTGTCATTATTCTTGTGGATGCCTGAACGTTTGAGAAAAAGTGTCTGTGTATAAATTGGTCTGTGTGTGTGTATTTTATTGATTTGTTCATTATATTGCTGTTTAAGTTCCGTGTGTGTGTGTGTGTGTGTGTGTGTGTGTGTGTGTCATTACTTTATTCTTGTGGATGCTTGAACGTTTGAGAAAAGGTGTCTGTGCATCAATTGGTCTGTGTGTGTGGGTATTTTAATGATTTGCTCATTTAAATGCCATTTAAAGTTCCTTGTGTGTGTGTGTGTGTGTGTGTGTGTGTGTGTGTGTGTGTGTGTGTGTGTGTGTGTGTGCGTGCAGGAGAAGACGGCCAAGAGAGGGGAAGGAGGTAAAGAAGGTATGGAGAAGAAAAGGGGATAAAGATAGACACACACAGAGGGGTGGAGGAAGGAAGGGAGATGGGGGGAACAGAGAGAGAGAGAGAGAGAGAGAGAGAGAGAGAGAGAGAGAGAGAGAGAGAGAGAAGGGTGGAGTAAGGAGAGATGGAGAGAGAGAGAGGAGGATGGAAAGAGATATGAAGGAGGTCAAAGAAGAAAAAAAAAAAAAAAAAAGACAAAAACGAAAATCAGGTCCGAAACAAAAATCACATCCGCTAAAAGGGTGTGTCTGCACCTTTATGTGGCTTAAGAAGCGATTTGTGTAGTTTCCTACACACACACACACACACACACACACACACACACACACACACACACTCAAACAACCTCAAGAATACACACCCTAAATAAGGTACAGTCTTCATCACACCCAGTGAAATCGTAAACAAGAACTGGTACACTATCACGGACACACACACGTCCTTTTGTCCCACTCCACCCATGACGCAAGCACACACACACACACACACACACACAAACAGTGAACCTCACACATTTTCACATTCAACCTGTGGTCTCTCATTCTCACACACAGACACACACAACACAACACACCCATTTCCCTCGCAGGCCTTTCTTGCATGCAAGGTGGGCTCTCTCTCTGTCTCACACACACTCACACACACACACACACACACACACACACACACACATTTTAAATAATCACACTCGTAATCTTTATTTCAGAAAGTAGTAATACATTGTAAGCTAATTTTTCAAAAGAATCCGTCCTTTGGACCTCAGTGCATTAAAAAGGTCTAAAACGCCCAACTTTACAGTGTGTGTGTGTGTGTGTGTGTGTGTGTGTGTGTGTGTGTGTGGACCTCAGTGCATTAAAAAGGTCTAAAACGCCCAACTTTACAGTGTGTGTGTATGTGTCTGTGTGTGTGTGTGTGTGTGTGTTTCTAAAACACCCAACTTTACAGTTTGATGAGAAATTAGTTTTACTGATCTTTCCATATGATGGTACAGACATCGACAGACAGCATGGTTTGTGTGTTTGTGTGTGTGTGTGGACAGACAGCATGGTTTGTGTGTTTGTGTGTGTGTGGACAGACAGCATGGTTTGTGTGTTTGTGTGTGTGTGGACAGACAGCATGGTTTGTGTGTTTGTGTGTGTGTGGACAGATAGCATGGTTTGTGTGTTTGTGTGTGTGTGGACAGACAGCATGGTTTGAATTTGTGAAAACACAGCATAAGACCACCACTAGCATGTGTGTATGTGTGAGTGAGTGTGTGTGTGAGTGATTTGGTGTGTGTGTGTGTGTGTGTGTGTGTGTGTGTGTGTGTGTGTGTGTGTGTGTGTGAGTGAGTGTGTGTGTGTGTGTGTTTGTGTGTGTGTGTGTGTGTGTGTGTGTGTGTGTGTGTGTGTGTGTGTGTGTGTGAGTGTGTGTGTGTGTGTGTGTGTGAGTGTGAGTGTGTGTGTGTGTGTGTGTGTGTGTGTGTGTGTGTGTGTGTGTGTGTGCTTGACAGCACCTATGCATGGGAAAATCTCCAGGTGTTCCTGAACTGCGTTCATCTTTCTTTTTCTCTCTTTTTTTATTCTTTCATTCCCCCTCTCTTTCTGTGGTGAAACAGACCTCCTTTCCAACAGCTGCAGCCTCTCTACGCTCTCTCTCTCTCTCTCTCTCTCTCTCTCTCGCTCACACACTCTCTCCTTCCGTGTACACACACACACACACACACACAGACTTTAAAAGCCACATTTGAAGCTTAGCACACCTGTGTGTGTGTGAGAGAGAGCAGACTGCTGGTTTGCTGGGCCCAAGACTTGGGGGTTGCCAGATAATGCTTTAAAAATATGCTAATCAGCTAAAGTCAGTTTTTAAAAAGTCACTTGTCTAGATAGGTACAAAAATAAACTCAAATGTCTGTTTAAAATATGTAGAAAACTTGAAAAAAAATTGCAAAACATCTGACTAAAACTCCAAACTCCAAACAAAATGAGTTCTAGTGCTTTCCACTGTTGGCTCAGTCCAAAGTTCTCCCTCATGCTCACTTGGGTACCACTGGGGTTGCCAGATGAAGGTCATGTCCACTGGGTTGCTAGGTTACTGGGTTGCCAGATGCAGTCCTATGGCTTGAGGAGAGTTCAGTGCAGCCAACCAGTACAGAAATGCTTCTCTGGTCAACGTTGGGAATGGGCTTCCCAAAGAGCTCATAGTCTATTGGTCAAGAGAGACAACTCCAAATGTTAGGTCAAAGGTCAAACTCATTTAGCGCTTGCTTCTCTCTGATTGGCCCACGTCCTCAATCCCGAGTGAAGGCCTTCTTCTGATTGGCCCTGACGATGTCATCAGGGGAGGGCGTGTCGAAGCGGAAGGGGGCGATGTGGTGCAGGGGTTCCATCTCTTTGGGCTCAGGGTTCTGTAGGGTCTGGACCTGCCGACTGTAGAGGAACGCCCTGTGGCAGCCCAGTGGTCCGGTCCTGGTGCGGGTCCTGTGGTGCCGAGGGTGTGTGTGTGTGTGTGTGTGTGTTCGCCCCGAGGAGGGGGAGGCGGCCAGCGCCAGGGCAAAAGTCGAAGGGCGGGCCAGAAGAGACGGGCGGTTGCGGTTGCCTTGGCGACAGCGGTGGCTGGGAGAGTCGGAGGGGTACGACAGACAGGACAAGGGGGAACCGCGGCCGTCTTTTGAGGATGGCGACAGCTGAGCCATGAGAGCACTGAGGTCCACCGTCGTCTGGGCGACAGCAGCGGAGGGGCGGGGCTTAAGCTGCTCACGCGGGACAGCAGACGGTGTGGGGTTCGGGTTCGGCCGCGGCTGCATCGGGACCGCGTTTGGAGTCTTGGGCTGCGTGTTCTGGCTGGAGTTGGGCTCGGACGCACCAATGAGAGCGGCCAGTGAGCAGGTGGCGAGCGGCGGACTGGCCGTGGCCTTGGCCTGGTGCTGAGACATGAGCTCCGAGAGAGAGGGTGCCCCCATGAGGCTGGGAGGACCCACAGCAGTGCCACCACTACCACTACTAACACCACTACTAACACCACCAGTAACACCACCAGTAACACCTCCACTAACACCACTACTAATACCCCCCCCTCCTGTGTGCACACCACTCAGAAAGCTGCCCTGACAGTCAGGCCTGTGCACTGGCTGTGTGTGTGTGTTGGCGTGTGCGTGTGTGTGTGCGTTCTGCAACCCGGGCAGAGCATTATACAGCTTGGGACTGCTGCTCTGGTGCTCCTGGATCAGGTCGGCCAGAGACGGGCTCCCCACGTGCACAGAACTCAAGCTGCCTAAGGGAACAGGCACAGCGGGGGACACCTTAGGGTCCTGCAACACAGAACTCAAGCTGCCTAACGGAACAGGCACTGCGGCAGACACCTTAGGGTCCTTAGGGTTCTGCAGCACAGAACTCAAGCTGCCTAAGGGAACGGGAACAAGTGCAGCCACGGAGGCCTTAGGGTCCTGCAGAACAGGCACCACCATGGACGCCTTAGGGTCCTGCAGCCTGAGCCCACTGAGGGAGCTGGAGAGCAGGGAGGGAGGAGAGCTGAGAGAGGGGGGAGGGCAGACGGGACCCAGGGGTGCAGTGGTGGCGGGGGCAGCACCAGGGGCAGTAGAATTCAATGCAAGCCCTGGAGGGGGGGGGGGGGGGGGGCATTAGGACCCAGCGGAAGACCGGGGGGCAGACGGGGGAAGGAGGAGGGAGCGGCACATCCAGGGGCACTAGGACCCAGAGAGAGAGAGGCCAGGCTGCAGGGGAGGCCACCGCTTGGCTTTGGCTGAATCTTCTGCTCGTGCTGAGACATCAACTGAGCCAAACTAACTCCCAGTCCTGAGGCAGAGCTGCCCGAGTCCAAACCCAAACTAACTCCCAGTCCTGAGGCAGAGCTGCCCGAGTCCATCAGTCCACCTTTAGCCTCTGCGTTACTTTCAGACTGAGCCAGCAGGGCACTGAGGCTAAACGAGGCCTGAGAGGAGGGGGCAGCGAGTGCCACTGGGCCTGGGCCTATCTGAGTGTGTGTCTGACCATGCCCGTGTGTGTGTGTGTGTTGAGGTGTGTGTGTGTGTGCTGCCGTGGTCGTGGTGGTGGTCTCAATGTTAGTGTGTGTAGAAGCAGATAAGGCTCCTTACCTTGCGAACGCCAAACGCAGTCACAGTAGCGAGGGATCAGAAGAGGAGAGGAGAGGAGTGGAGGAGAGATGGAGAGATGGATGACCAGGAGAGCAGACGAGTGTAGCAGGGAGAAGGAGGGAGGGAGAGAAAGGCAATACGTTAAACATTAGTTTAAACGCACAGTCACTGATTCTAACTGTTATTGTTCGGGGCAAGCTTCTTTGTTATTGCTTGCTGCAAATATTCTAGAGCAGAACACTCTAGAATCTTTGGTTTGCATTTGCAGCCAGGTGTCATTTAGTATGAGAATGCGTAAATGTGTTCTAAAGTAGCATTGTTCCGAGCCTGTGTATGTTACAGAGAATGGATTTGATTGTTTTTTTACAGAGCCCCAAGAGAATGAAGAGCTAGTGAGTCAGAAACTACACCTTTAAGTGCGGGCATAGATTCTCTCACCTTAAATCCTCCACTAACTTCAAAGACAACACAACTCAACCCTAGGGTTAGTTAACCCTTACCCTAACCCTAAAACCTCCACTAACTTCAAAGACAACACAACTCAACTCTTCCGGCCTCAATCCAAACACTCATCCACAGCTTCCACATCTCTTTGGTGGGAAACATTAGATTCAAATAATCTACTGGTAATCTAATCCAGAGCTTCCAGTGCTCTTTGGTGGGAAACTCCATCCGATTCAAATAATCTAATCTAATCCAGTTAGACTTCTCTCCTTCCAAGCCCTTGAGCATGTTTGGCTGGTTATATGGCTGAATGGAACAGAGTTGTTTTGGATTAGACATAGAAGACTAAACCACCTACCTGACCAGGTAGGCAGGACCACAGCCAGAGCAGATTTGGGAAAAAATGAAATTGCACCGAAACCATGCATGATCTCGTAGTGCACCTTTAGGTGCCAGTGCCTGCAAATTAGGCTATACCACATGACATGTGCCCAGGGGGATTCTGGCCTTCCTTGCTTTTGCTTTGTCTTATGTTTGGGGTCTCTGCTAAATGCTACATTTAAATATGCACTTCATTTTATTAAGAAAAATGAAAATACAATGAGAGCAGAGTCACTTGCCAGAAAGCTACAGAATAACAACATTACTGACTTCTGGAAAGAGGTTAGAGTAATGAATAAAAATAATAAAACACCCCTACCAGCTGACACTGAAGGTGTTAGTAGCCCAGCTGAGCTTTGGCGTGAACACTACCATAGCCTTTTTAATTGTGTCAAAAGTAATCCAGTTACAATCACTCATGAACATAGATATGATAGTTAGGGCAGCAGATATCTATGATGTCATTAATATGCTGGATAACAATAAAGCCTGTGGTATGGACTGCATTACTGCAGAGCATCTAAAATATGCAAGCCATAAGCTTAGCCCTTTGCTCTCCATGTGTTTCAATGGTTGCCTGGTTCATGGTGTCCTGCCTGATGCTATTATTATTATTATTATTTTTTTTTTTTAATGTCTGTTCTGCTAGTGCCTGTGCTGAAAGACAAGGCTGGTAAGCTTAACAGTATTGACAATTATCGACCTATTGCATTAGCCAGTATCTTGTCTAAAGTTCTGGAGAGAATACTTTTAGCAAAACTAGAAATGCATGTTCTCACTAATGAAAATCAGTTTGGGTTCAAAAGGAAGCATGGAACTGACATGTGTATCTATGCTCTTAAAGAGATTGTGTCCAGATACATGAGCCTGAATTCATCTGTATTTTTATGTTTTATTAATGCGTCAAAAGCATTTGACTGAATTAATCATGAAAATTGTTTGTAAAACTGTTGGAAAGACGTGCTCCCAATTTTTCAGTGAGAATCCTAGTGTTCTGGTATGCTCATCAGACATTCCTGGTTAAATGGGAGAATGTTGTATCTGCTCCATTCTGTGTCAGTAACGGAGTGCACCAAGGAGGAATTTTGTCACCTATTTTATTGAACGTTTACATGGATGACTTGTCAAATGCTGGCTGTTTTGTGGGTAACGTTATTGTCAATCATCTTATGGATGCAGATGACCTGGTTTTGATCTGTGCTGGGCTGCATCAGATATTGAAGGTGTGCTCTCGGTATTGCTTGGATCATGATGTAAAATATAATCCTAAGAAAATCTGACAGCCCTCTTGATGTGTGTGAGGAGGTTAAATACCTAGGTCAAGTCATATCTGATGACTGGACAGATGACAAAGACCTCTACCGACAGCGCTGTAAAATGTATGCTCAAGCTAACATGCTTTTAAGGAAGTTTTCTATGTGCTCTGACTCTGTGAAGTGCTCCCTATTCAGAACATATAACGCCATTGTATACTGCTCAATTGTGGTCTAGCTATAAGATATATAATGCCATTGTATACTGCTCAATTGTGGTCTAGCTATAAGATATATAATGCCATTGTATACTGCTCAATTGTGGTCTAGCTATAAGATATATAATGCCATTGTATACTGCTCAATTGTGGTCTAGCTATAAGATATATAATGCCATTGTATACTGCTCAATTGTGGTCTAGCTGTAAGATACACGATGTCATTCTATATTGTCGGCGGAATCTAGCTTACTAGAGCTATAGTAATGCCATTGTATACTGCTCAATTGTGGTCTAGCTATAAGATATAATGCCATTGTATACTGCTCAATTGTGGTCTAGCTATAAGATATATAATGCCATTGTATACTGCTCAATTGTGGTCTAGCTATAAGATATATAATGCCATTGTATACTGCTCAATTGTGGTCTAGCTATAAGAACATATAACGCCATTGTATACTGCTCAATTGTGGTCTAGCTATAAGAACATATAACGCCATTGTATACTGCTCAATTGTGGTCTAGCTATAAGATATATAATGCCATTGTATACTGCTCAATTGTGGTCTAGCTATAAGATATATAATGCCATTGTATACTGCTCAATTGTGGTCTAGCTATAAGATATATAATGCCATTGTATACTGCTCAATTGTGGTCTAGCTATAAGATATATAATGCCATTGTATACTGCTCAATTGTGGTCTAGCTATAAGATATATAATGCCATTGTATACTGCTCAATTGTGGTCTAGCTATAAGAACATATAACGCCATTGTATACTGCTCAATTGTGGTCTAGCTATAAGAACATATAACGCCATTGTATACTGCTCAATTGTGGTCTAGCTTTAAGAAAAAGAGCATGCAGAGGCTTATGGTAGCATACAATGATGCAATGAGGTTGCTACTTTGTGTACCTAGGTGGCACAGTGCCAGCCAATTATTTGTGTCCACTAGAGTGCCTACGTGTGAGGCACTCTTAAGACAGTTGATGTTTGGCTTTATGTGCCGCCTGGACAAGTCAGAGAACCAAATAATGGAAGCCTTGATCAACTCTTTGAAAAGCTGCTATAGATTCACTTCTAGGTTAAGAAGACATTGGTGCAATTATCTGTATGTCCTATGTATTTTGTATCTCCTTTTATACTATTTATTATGGATGTGTACGATATGGACTTAAGCTTATTATTATTATATTATTATTATTATTATTATTATATTATTATGGATTTACTTTTTACCCGCTTTTTCATGTATTTGGTTTGGCCCAGCCAGTATATACAGCACAGTACATGTGTATACCCTTATTCCCAATTCAGACTTTACACACACACACACACACACACACACACACACACACACACACACACAACTACAGCACAGTACATGTGTATACCCTTATTCCCAATTCAGACTTTACACACACACACACACACACACACACACACACACACACACACACACACAACTACAGCACAGTACATATGTGTATACCCTTATTCCCAATTCAGACTTTACACACACACACACACACACACACACACACACACACACACACACACACACACACACACACAACTACAGCACAGTACATGTGTATACCCTTATTCCCAATTCAGACTTTACACACACACACACACACACACACACACACACACACACAACTACAGCACAGTACATGTGTGTATACCCTTATTCCCAATTCAGACTTTACACACACACACACACACACACACACACACACACACACACTACAGCACTGTACATGTGTATACCCTTATTCCCAATTCAGACTTTACACACACACACACACACACACACACACACACACACAACTACAGCACAGTACATATGTGATACCCTTATTCCCAATTCAGACTTTACACACACACACACACACACACACACACACACACACAACTACAGCACAGTACATGTGTATACCCTTATTCCCAATTCAGACTTTACACACACACACACACACAACTACAGCACAGTACATGTGTATACCCTTATTCCCAATTCAGACTTTACACACACACACACACACACACACACACACACACACACACACACACACACACACACACACAACTACAGCACAGTACATATGTGTATACCCTTATTCCCAATTCAGACTTTACACACACACACACACACACACACACACACACACACACACACACACACACACACAACTACAGCACAGTACATATGTGTATACCCTTATTCCCAATTCAGACTTTACACACACACACACACACACACACACACACACACACACACACACACACAACTACAGCACAGTACATATGTGTATACCCTTATTCCCAATTCAGACTTTACACACACACACACACACACACACACACACACACACACACACACACACACACACACACACACACAACTACAGCACAGTACATGTGTATACCCTTATTCCCAATTCAGACTTTACACACACACACACACACACACACACACACACACACACACACACACACACACTACAGCACAGTACATGTGTATACCCTTATTCCCAATTCAGACTTTACACACACACACACACACACACACACACACACACACACACACACACACAACTACAGCACAGTACATATGTGTATACCCTTATTCCCAATTCAGACTTTACACACACACACACACACACACACACACACACACACACACACACACACACACACATACACACACACACACACACACATACACACACACACACACACCACACACACATACATACACACACACACACACACACACACACACACACACACACACACACACACACACCAGTGTTTCCCATACATAGACCATTGTGTGGCGGGCCGCCACAGAATGGAATCCTATCGCCACATAATAAGACTCACGATTAAAAAAAAAAAAAAAAAGTCAGTTGCGTATCATTCCACTCCCCTCACACCTGTATCGTCCCATTCTTTCATAATGCCCCTTCTTCTCATTCACGCACATGCACCAGGGTTTTCCACAGCGCTTTAAAGCTAAAAACACCTTGCCAAAAAATGCCCGCCGCCTTGCCTACGTCCCCCGGATTTTTTTAACGCATAGACCTACATAAAAGGCCGGTCGCATCATTATCACTGCGCGATGAGGCCATATAGCGGCATCTGAAAGTTACACTGCTCCATCGGCAATGTTACCTTTTGCTACGCTAACATTATTAGTTTAAAGGAAGAGGCTAATTAAACAACAACTGGAATTCATACCATGATCATGGGTAGAACACCTGGCGTTGTGTTCTAATCAAGAGAATATGTGTAGCCTGTGGACGTGGCTTACCAAAGTTGTCAATGCCCATCTTTACAGAAAAAAAAATCTGCACGTTAATAGCAGTTCACTAAAGTCACCAAAGCGTCAAAGTTAGCTGTCAACGCTAGTTGATTTACGATCAATAAACACAAGCGCTACTTACGGTATTTGCAATAATTTCTTGCCTATGCTTGTAATGATTAACCATATTAGAATTGGAAAGCACACGCGCTCTCTTCCTCTTTCCCTTCTGTTGCGCACACAGACACTGCTCCCTCCCTGCCGGTCTCCTCATCATGCATGTATGTTCCTTATTGATTTGGTGCAGGAGATAAGCCTACAGTCCTCATACTTTTTGTAAACCTTAAACGAATGGCAAATAACATTTATTCGTCAAGTTGGATTTAATTCATGTGACCTGTTTCACAGCAATTTATGATTGTGCCATGAGTGTGGCTGTACTGCAAGTAGCCTATTTGGTACAATGTCAGATGACACTTAATGACTTTAGAAGCAAATAGCCTTGGGGAGAAGGTTTCTTTTTTACATTGAACAGTTGGGATAAAAACATTTTTTGATGAAGAATAGGATAATAATAGGAAACGGCTTGGTCATTTTAACAGGCATTTTATTGCTGTTTAAAACCTAAAAAAAGTTTTATCCCATTACTTGATTAATTGATGAAATAATAGGCTACTTAATTGCACTGTGATTGTAGCCTTTAAACTTTACCTAATTTATTTATTTGTTCAGTAAATAAAGTAAAGTAAAGCTGTTGCCAACTTAAATTTGTGCCCCATCGGGCAACGCCCTCCCCCTGGCCATCTACCCACTACCCACCCTGGGCCGACCCCAATGTCGATCGATCGCCCGGGCGACGCCCCCTCCCCCCTGGTCACCACCCTCATCGTACAGTGGACCACCACAAATTGCTACCTAATCTGTGGGAAACACTGCACACACACACACACACACAACTACAGCACAGTACATATGTGTATACCCTTATTCCCAATTCAGACTTTCCACACACACACACACACACACACACACACACACACACACACACACACACAACTACAGCACAGTACATATGTGTATACCCTTATTCCCAATTCAGACTTTACACACACACACACACACACACACACACACACACACACACACAACTACAGCACAGTACATATGTGTATACCCTTATTCCCAATTCAGACTTTACACACACACACACACACACACACACACACACACACACACAACTACAGCACAGTACATATGTGTATACCCTTATTCCCAACTCAGACTTTACACACACACACACACACACACACACACACACAACTACAGCACAGTACAGCACAGTACTTATTCCCCTTAGTCTCTTGACTGCACTGTTTCATCATTCAACTCATACTTTACATTTGGATTTTAACTTAAGCCTTTCTAAGCCTGGAAATACATATTTTTTATGAAGTATTTGGTTTGGCCCAGCCGGTATACAGTACAATACATGTGTGTACATGACAATAGAGATATATGTGTTGTGGCAGGATGTGTATGTGTGTGTATCTGCGTATATGTGTGCGTGTGTGTGTGTGTGTGTGTGTGTGTGTGTGTGTGTGTGTGTGTGTATTTATATGGGTACTTGTGTGTGTGCATTAATCCTGATGCATACAAACAGGGTTTAAAATTAGCACCCGCCACCGGCCAAATGCGGGTAAAAATTTGGTTTGGCTAGTAGCAAAAACCAAGCTACCTGCCATTGGCAGACTATTGAAATATGAAAGCTTCATATAGGCCTATGACTTTTGTCATTAATGTGAAATGAAATGAGCAAATCCAGTAGACGTTGTAGTAGTTGAGTTTAGATAACCATCTGCTACAAAATACATCTTGAACTTGTATGTGTTATGGCTTTTGTTACAGAGACACCTGAGAGAAAAGTAAAGTTCTAGCACCCTAATTTTTTTTCAATGGCCGGTAGAAATATTTTTTGGCCGGTAAAAGATCAGGCCTTACCTGCCATTGGCAGAAGGGTCATAAAGTTAATTTTATACCCTGCATACAAACATACAATACAGAAAAATGCTACACACTACACACTGGAAAGCAAACAAGTGTGTGTGTGTGTGTGTGTGTGTGTGTGTGTGACCAATTGTGTTGGAAACAGTTAGTAGTGAAACACTTTCCATAGGTTTCTGACACCTCTACATATCACTATAAAACCTGATGCATCTACAAGCAGTGTGTGTGTGTGTGTGTGTGTGTGTGTGTGTGTGTGTGTGTGAGTGTAGGATTCTGACACCTCTACACATCACTACAAAACCTGACGCATCTACAAGCCACTGAGTGGGTGTGACTGAATCTAGGCCCAAGCGTGATTTTATCTGTGTGTGTGTGTGTGTGTGTGTGTGTGCATATATACTCCGTACCTCTCTCTCGTTCTGGTCGCTGCGGTAAGGGCGCGGGTGTGGGCGGCTGCGTAGGTTTGGGCGGCTGCGGCGGCGTCTCTGTGTGTGTGTGAGTGTGTGTGTGTGAGCTCTCCTCAGACAGCACCGCGTCTAGTGCCCTCTGGGGGTCAAAGTCGTGCCGCATCGCTGCCCGGGTCAG
>JAODXP020001107.1:0-22168 GCA_027497455.2 Sardinella longiceps | reverse complement strand
GTGATCATAAAATGTTTGTTGTTGTATTTTAAGTCTGTATTTTGAGTCAGCTCTGCACAGAAAGCAAAGTCCAGTAGATATGTCAGCACTCATTGTCTTAAACTGAATTTACACCGTCGCGCGCAAGCGGCGCGCGCGTTGTGTGACGTCAAAATGACGTGGACCCCCTTGGCGCGCGACGCTTTTCAGGGGAATTTCGCGAGGTCGTGCGCACGACAGATTTTGTAACTCGCCGCGCGCCAGCCCTATGCGCCACTCAGCTGGGCCATTCATAAGCAACTACACCAAGATGCATGAGAGCTTATTTCACCCTCTTCTGCCAAGAAGCATTCATCACCCTGCTATCTGACACATAACCATATCTTCAGCTAATGCATGAACATCTCAAAGCATGGATGAAACGTTTTTAAGACCTTGATTGTTAAGCTAAATTTAACCCAGTCATCCGTCCGTCCTAACATCCCTCACAACGTTTTTACCAACTGAAACATGCCTACAATACTACCAGGGGTTGTATGCAAACACTCACCAGAAACTTGGAAATACTTATCATAGATGAAACGTTTTTAAACCTTGATTGTTAAGCTAAATTTAGCCCAGTCATCCGTCCGTCCTAACATCCCTCACAACGTTTTTACAAACTGAAACATGCCTACAATACTATCAGGGGTTGTATGCAAACACTCACCAGAAACTTGGAGATACTTATCATGTTTATTTAATCCATAAATTTTATCCACAACTAAGTACAGTCAAACAAAGCAAGCACAGGGTTAACTCACTGCCTGTAAGTTACTGTAGCCTATGCAATTTCGCTGCACAGCGCCATCTGCTGTTTGGGAGAATAATGGCAAAACGGCGCTTCTGTCGAATTTGGTCGTGCGGCAGGTATAAAGAGTTCGTACGAACATGTGACGTCACCGATGGCGCGCGCACCAGCAGACACGTCGGGTATGTTGCCACCTTTAGTCTTCAGACTCATACACACCATGTCTAAATATTCACCATCTATCTCTCCTTTCTGGTCCACAGCTCTTTGGCTTCACTCAACCCTTCCCTGCGTTATTTCGCCGATGCTGGTGTCAACGCCTACGTGAGCCTGCAGCTGTCCTTCCTGTCGGAGAGTGAGCGCGTGTGCACGCGGGTGGTGGCGGGCACCTTCTGCCCCGAGTTCAGCCATCAGGTAGAGGTGCCCTGCAGCCTGCTGGTACAGAAGGAGGGGACCGTCACGCATAGCCTGGCTGAACTGCTGCAGGACGCACAGGCCATCTTCACCGTCCACAACCGAGACCACCGCAAGGGTGAGGAGGGAGGGAGGGAGGGAAGGAGGAGGAGGGAGAGAGGGAGGGAGGGAGGGAGGGTCGGGCAGAGAAGAGCAGGAGAGTTGGGCTGAGAGAGACAGGAGGGTGGAGTTTGCTTGAGCTCTCACATGGCTCACATGAGGCATTAAAGACACCTGTAGGGCTGCACCTAAAGATCCCCCTCAGTGTTGGTACTGTATGTCAGCGAGGCCCTCTTCATGTAGCCTCGCGGGACCAAACTGATGTCGCAAGCTTCAGGTCTTCACTCGCAGCTCAGTCTGGCTCCATTGACGAGAGTTTGGAGCAGGTTGCCAGACGAAACAAACCAATCAGCGTTGGCTTTGAGGCGGGTTGAGGTGTGGCGCAACGAGAAGCGGGTCTAAAGAACATGAGAACATGTACGTATGTTAGTACGTCATATGCTTTGTTGGTCTGATTGGTTAATTTGGCCCATCTATCACCAACATAGGTGGTGACAGACAGATGCCTTATCCAATCAGCCAAAACTAAACTAACGAAAACGAAACCAACGACCCAAAACTATTCAACGTCAGGTTATTCTTCATTGTCATCACCCCTGCAGCACCTGCACAGTCAGATGAGCGGGGCAGGAAGTGAAGGGGGGTTGGGGGATCATGGAGCAGAAATGCTTAACATGCTCATGGCTGAGAGAATGGCTTTATGTGGGATGGCTGGGCATAGCAGGGCAGTGGAATAGAAACGTAATAATCCCAAGGGTGTGTTTTGCCCTACAGGAGTGTGTGCCTCAAGGTCTAAAGAAGCAGTGTTGGGGACCGTAAGGATTCCACTGGCAGATCTCATTCAGAAAAGAACAGGTACAGTATGGAAGGCTTTGGAGAAGGAAATTGTTCATGTGCTTGATTTTTAAAACATTCAGTTTAAAGAATTAAAGTCACTGTTCATTAATATGCATACCTGTTAAAATAAAGTGACAATTCAGTTGGTTTATTCCTGACCTATTTTATTCCAAAAGAGAACTTTAATCCAAATGCTTCACATAGAATGGTGCTCTCTAAGGATGTCTCAATTCAATTCAATTCAGTTTTTAACTGTAGAGTATCAAATACAATACAATTGCCTCACAGCGCTTTACAGACAATACAAGGAGAACCCATGAGTTACAGGGGCAAGAAAAAACTTCCCTTCAAAAAGAATCTTGTGTGAAGAACGCCACATCCATCCTTTCATAAAAGCAGTCTCATTGCCATTTAGTGATGTGACTCTGCTCTGTGTCTGGCATCCAGGGATCCAGGGCTGGTTTGGTCTGTCGTCTCCCCCAGAGGTGAGCCCCTCTCAGGCTTCCCACTGCTCAGTAGGGGGTCTGGAGCTCTCCCTCAGCTTCGCCCACCACTCCGACCGTGAGCGCGTGCTCAAGGCTGCCCGCAGCATCGGCTGGGAGCTGGATCACAGGGATGAAGATGACTGTGAGGACGCTGCTGCTGATGAGTGGCTGTGGTGTTGGAGCGAGGGGTGTGTCTGTGTCGGTGGCTGTGCCTCGAGCGTGGCTGCCTGTGCACAGCCTCGTGCTCCCCGGTGACACAGAGTTCCTGCGTTCCACCTACTGCTACTTCAGGTACAGCAGGGGCAAGATAGACTTGAAACCGTATTACTATGGCAAAGTATGGGACAGTTTGCCTAAAGTCTGCCATACAGCCAGGCAGAGCACCCTTATACTAACTCTTATTCCTACCTACTAAAATCTGCATGTGAGCTGCCCATATTGGAGTCATTAAGATCATAACGAACAATAAGGGAGGTTCTTATCACAGGGAGAAATGATTCCAGTAGGCCTACTGTACGTGATTACTAATGCCATAATATTGTGCCAAATTCAGGTACAAGCTGTATGACCGTGATGCTTGCTGTTCTGACCTCCGACACCCAAGCCTGGACAAGAAGACACGAGCACGGGAAGGAAACGAGGATGACTCCGATGGCGACGACACTGATGAGCAACCAGATGAAGGCGTAGCCATGACGAGCGTGGCGTTTGAGGGTAGCTCCACGGTGGGGCTGCGTTGGAGCCAGCCGCTGCGCTGGTACCTGCGGGAGGAGAGGCTGGAGGTGCAGGTGTGGGCGGCGTACGGGAAGGGCCGGGGGGCGCGGCCCGGCAACAGCGACAGTCTGCTGGGCTCAGCCTTCATAGACCTCTCAGCATTGGCCACGCTATCCACACACAAGCAGACCATCAGTGGTGAGGCTTCCTCTTTCCTGTCCTCTCTTAGCTTTGATTGTTTAAAAAGGTAGGAATCATGTTGTATAGATGTTTACCTTAAAGGAGCTGTGTGTAGGATTGTGGCCAAAATTGGTACTACAATCATGTTCAAAATATTTTGTTGCTTGCAGCCGTCTCCATCTTTCAAAAGCATCTCCTATACATATCCTTGTTCTATTTCTGACCTTGTCATGATCATTTTCAGAAGCATAATGAAGCCTTGACAATGACGACATACGCTACACAACACAAATACCACTTGAAATGACAATATAAACACTACTTGTGGGCTGCAACTTAGCTTTTCAAATGCAAATATTCTGGCTGGACTACAACTGTCAGTGATATTAGTGTTTAAAATGAACATGATTCCTTCATGTCTGGTGACATATCAGGGCCGTTTAGTGATTATTTGGAATACATTTCTTACACACAGCTCCTTTAAAAGTACATCAAGTGCATTAAAGTGCTGATTGGCCGCTGCTTAACCTGCTCTGCTCCTGTTTGGTGTCCTCAGGTGTGTACCCCCTCTTCAGACGCTCCGCAGCCGACCTCAGCGGTGCCGCCATCAGAGTCCACATCACCATGACGCCCGGACCTACGCCGGCTGACTACGAGAGTGACCCCCAAGGCTTGTTGTCCGCCGCTGAGGACGAAGAGGGGGAGCATGAAGAAGATGAAGAGTGGGACACTCGTGCAACGACCAAACTTAGCCGTGCCCGCTCAAAGACAGCCATGAGCAGAGAGGCCCCAGCAGCACCCAGCCCGGAGGCCAGTGAAGAGGACACCTTTAGAGTGACCGTCAGTGTGGACCGGGCCATGCACCTCAGTCTGAAGGGTAAGCACCGGCCGCTCTGCACCAGTAGAGGGCAGCACACTGCTTAGCCACTGGCTCCTCCAGTCAACCTAAATGCAACCTATAAATGCAAGATAAAGGTAATGCTTATATCCTCATATCATCCATCTATTCAGGGGTGTGTTTCCCAAAAGCATAGCTGCTAACCTGTAAAAACTTAGTTAGTTGTCAATGGAAAATTGCATTGTAACCAACATAGTAGCTAACTTAGTTAGCAACTATGCTTTTGGGAAACACACCTCAGAGCCAGAATGTTCCAGAGTCATTTTTTATAAAGGATGAACAAATAATGATTATGCTGCTAGTCTTTTCCATGCTAAATGTGTGACTGTGGGTCTGGCTTGTCTCTGCCCGCAGCATGCCCGCTGTCTGAGCCCCGCGGAGGGGTGCCAGGCTACTGTGTGTCCTACGCCACGGCTGGCCCTGTTGGCACGCTCAGCACCCATGTGGTTCACAACAGCAGCTGCCCAGTGTGGGACCATCAGCAGGAGTGTCTGTAAGTCCACTGATGCACTCATCCACTGTCTGTCACCCTGATGCACTTCTTACAGGACATTCTGTACTGTACGTTCAGACCGCCAGTGACTACATTGCCAAGGGTTGCCGAAGACTCCACATGATGCATCGCATGAGCACAGCAACCAAAATGGCAACTTTGCCACATGACGTTAGCGTTCAAGACGTTCTATCCTGCTTCTCTACATGGCATCTCACCAGTTAAATCGGCATTCTGATTGGTAATCGCCCAAATGCATCATAGCTCATTACATAAAGTTAACCGAAGTTTAACTTGCTTTTATCAAAGTCAAAGTCAATTTATTTATATAGCACATTTAAAAACAACAGATGTTGAAACCAAAGTGCTTCACAAGGTTCAAAGACAGGCACATATGTGCTACCAATAAATATAGTTAAAAAACACAGTAATGTATAGAAGTTCAAAAACAGCTGTGACTTTCACAGTTCAGCTGTGACTAATCGCCTCAAGTTGCCCAAGTTCCGTCGCCCAAGCTCGCCTGCCACCTTTGTCGCCCAACTCGCCCTCTCCATTCGAAGTCAATTACTTCCGTCGCGCTGAATCGGTCTCAGTCTGAACGCACAGTTACAGGCTTACGTGCTTGCCTTCATGTCCGGATAGCATGGAGAGTTAAAGCTCCCGCACAGCGCTTCTGACAGCATTGCAGAGGAGCACTGGTGTGTGACTCAACTAGCATAATATATATAATGTAGCTTGGGATCAATGTTTGGATGGATCCAAATGGGCTCTATAGTTGGATGCTCTATCCTGTACCAGGGAATAGTAGTATACTGGGCTTTGGTTGAAAGTGTGAACTTCCCTCCTATGTGCTGTTATGCAGGTTATCCACACAGCTTCTGTTGGACCCTCAGCAGTCTCTGGTCTTCAAAGTCTGGCATAAAGGAGGTAATGAAGACATTCCTGTTTGCTGCCTCACACAGCTCCAGCTGTAATGTGATTGGCTCATAATTCTCTCTGGGCTCATTGTGTTTGTCTGACTCATCATCTAACTCCGCCCCCTGCTAGATGTGGAGCGTGTGATTGGCTTTGCCACAGTGGACCTGTCTCCGCTGCTGTCCGGGTTCCAGTCGGTGTGTGGCTGGTACAACATCACAGATTTCAGCGGGCAGTGTCAGGGGCAGCTAAAGGTGGCCGTCGCCCCACTGAGGGGCCTGCACGAGCTCCGCCGCCACAGACAGGCCTCCTCAGAGGACACCGCCAAAGACTCCAGCGTAAGACTTCTTGTCAGCTTAGTCTCGCAAGTTTGAACGGTTCAGATTAACTTCTAATTTCACAAGTTTTAGCTGTTTGGTTGGGAAACTTATGATAGTGTCTCACCACATGCAGCTTTCTTGAAAATATGTTTACCATCATTGAATAAAGAAATTAAGCAGTTAACATTAATTTGTTATGTATAATCATGTATAATCTTAACGCCACATACACCATTACTTCATTTAGTTCATTTAATTTGATAAAGATAAAGTGGTACATTATTGGCCTAGTTTTGCTGCAGTTGTGTTGTATTGTGCTGGTTGTGTGTTAGGCGGTGCTAAGTGGCCTCCCGCTGTGCTACCAGACCTCAGGCCTCTACAGCTCCTTCCCCAGCCACATCAGCCGCTACACAGAGCAGCGCATCAGCGCCTCCCCTGAGAGACTGGAGCGCCTCCTGCCTGAGAGGTCAGACATCACGCACACACACACACACACACACACACACACATACTCATAGTTGAGTGTTTTTGTTAATTGTGACATGAGATTAAGTGCCTGACATTGTTCTGTGTACAGATTCTGTATATCATGCTGAAATGTGTAATTTCTTAGTTAATAAATTGCAATTTCACCTAATTTCGGTGTCCCTTGCCGTCACGGCAGTTCCAGCGATCGGCATGAAGAGCATGTGGACAACGTGCGTCTGTTCCACCAGAGCCTGCAGGATGGGGAGCCGAGAGCCCCACAGGTGGGCACCTCCGCCGCCGGAGACTCAGACCCCAGCCGCTCCGTCCTCTTCTCGGCCCTCAGGTACGCCACTCCTCAGGGGCCGCTGCAGGGCCGGCCAGACATCCATACACAACACATCCATCAAATCTTTTACTATCTATCAACACTGCATCTGCTACACAGTGAGAGAGATTTACGGTAATTTCCCGCATATAAGCCGCATTGTGTATAAGCCGCAGGACAGTGTTTTATGCAAGTTAAAAAAAAAAAAAAAACATATTAACACCATATTAACTGCCCCCTTGTTTTAACCTCATAGTGGAAGGAATTTCACAAAATCAATGTATAAGCCGCGACTAATAGTCGGGAAATTACCGTACAACATCTGGAACTACACATCACACTTTCTTAATCTAATGGGACTTTCAAGAAGAGTTTCCAGGGGCATATAACTCAAGGAAAATACATTTCATGCTCAGAAATGGAAATAAAAAGTGCAACACTAGACTTTTATCTTTTCCTGTTTTTCATTACTTTTCATCTTCCATGTTCAATGTGCTTAATTGTGGCTGTGTAGGAAGAACCTAAGTGAGCTGGACGACATCCAGCGGTACTTCAGCCGTAAGCTGTCCACTCCCACCTTCCCCTCTGGGAGCCAGCAGGAGGACGGGGGCACCAGCAGCAGCAGCGTCCCTCATCAGCCCCAGGAGAAGAGCAGAGACTCGGACACGGACGCCCAGCAGCTCCTGCTCAGGTCCAGCCGTCTGGTAGGGGAGGTGAACAGCATCATAAGCGGTGGGTTGCCCTGTCCCATGACTATATCATGCTGTCCACTGCATGCATCTTTCTGCTATCCATTGTTTTCCTTTTCCCCTATGAATTGCCGCCATTAAGCCCAAACATTGATCTTTCCTTCTGTGCTTCCTTCCTGTGTCTCCGTCAGGTCTGAGTCAATCACACTTGCATTTGTCAAAGCCCTCTAGCCTGCCGCCTCGCCCCGCAAGAGCAGCCTATCCTTCAGTAGATCAGCAGCATGCTGCTGCCTCCACAGTGCTGCCTCCCCTGTCCGCATCTCCAGTCTCTGCCCCATTCTCCCCCATAGACTGTACCACCCCTGAGCTTGATGACGCCCCTGTGACCTCCCACGACCCCACAGTGGCCAGAGAACTTCCTGTAGAAGTCCCTGAACCTCGGAACGATGATCGAAACCCCTCCTCTCTGGAGGATGAGGAGGAGGAGCTGAAGAGATGTTTCTCTGAAGAAGAGGAGGAAGAGTTGGCAGAGCAGGATAATTGTGAGGAAAGAAAGCAGAGAGGAAGAAAAGGAAGTAGAAGAGGAGGAGGAGTATGATGATGATGAAGATGATGACGAAGAGTTTGAAGAGACGCTGTTAGAGCCCCGCACTTTGAATGAGATCACTTCCTTAACAGACCGAACTAGCCCTTGGACGAGCCTGGTGTCCGAGCCAGACCTGGAGGAGCTGGAGGAGCGGCCGTCCAGAGACCTCCCCCTCAGGAGGGCGTGTGTGGAAGAGGAGGAGGAGGAGGAAGGACGGAGGGACGAAGGAGAAAGCTCTCTCATGCAGAGTGCACCAGTGGACATGTCCATTAAAACACACAGGCTTCAGGACTCTGACTCGGAAGGCTCAGATGTAGCAGGATCTGATGCCAACGACACTCTGATTGAGACTAGAAGGACACCACAGAAACTTGAAGAGGAGGACCACTCTTCTCCACTGCTGCAGCAGAGAGATTTGTCATCAGGTACTGAAGAGACGACTACTCCCAGAGGTCCTGACAGCCGGGACTCCGAGATGGAGGCCTCTACGGTGTCAGCCAGTGGTGAATGCAGTGCAAGACTGAACTTACATCCTGCTGGTAATGCTGAAAACCAGCAGAAACAAACACTGTATCCTTTCATTGCATCTTCTTTTACATGATTGTGTTGTTTTCATTCTCGTCTTTTAAAGAGATGATGAAGTGAAGACAATGGATTTCGATATCGATCTCAAAAATTTGCTTAAAGGAGACATAAAATGGAAAACCACTTTTACATTGCCTTTGATGAATTAAGAGAGGTTGTGCATGGTCAAAGAGCCATCATGAACATGAGGCATGGTTTTGCCCTCTCTCATATAGAAATCTTACATTTAGAAATGGCAACTAAAACATTGGCGAATTAGAACAAAGCCCACAAGTGATGTCAAATTGCGCAAAGCCATTGCAGTTCCATTGAGGGTGCCAGAGTGGGGCATGTTTAGGCAAAAAACCCATTTCAATACAGTAATTTCCCGTATATAAGCCGCATTGTGTATAAGCCGCAGGACAGTGTTTTATGCAAGTTTAAAAAAACAAAACCATATTAACACCATATTAACTGCCCCCCTGTTTTAACCTCATAGCAGAAGAAATTTTGCAAAATCAATGTATAAACCGCGGCTTATAGTCGGGAAATTACGGTACACATCTTAAATATGAGGTCTTAATTAGGCTTGTAAAATATCATTTGATCTTATTTTTGACAAAATAAAATTTAATATATTGTATTTTAACATCAGAGAACAAGGTACAATACTCAATTAAATCATTCTATGTCCCCTTTAATAATATAGTTTTGGTGTAAGAGCCTGGGGACGGGCTGGCAAATTTTTTTTTTTTTTTTTTTTTTTTAACCGATGGACAATGTATCCCACACTCCCATAGTACATGGCATCCTCTCTGAACTATGCAGTATCAATATCGTTTTGCTCCCCAAAGACCTTGATATTTCAAACATTACCATGTGCGTCTTCCTTTACCTACTGTGTAGCTGTGACTTGATGGACATTCCCAACTTCTTCCTTCCCACCCAGCACCTGGAAGCTTCCATGAGAGCCCTCCGCATGGCCCCCGTCTTCCCATTGGCTGCTTCCGACCCAGTAAGTGGAACATAGGACTACACAATGTTGCCATTGGATACCATCCCATAAACACGCACTTGTATGCCATTATTAGAGCGGAATCTGAGTCTACCAAAAGGATAATTTATAACTCAAATTTAGATATGCCTCTTCAGGAGAAGAAAAAAACAACTGAATTCATTATTTACACTTTTACTCTGTGGAATAGGATGTTAATGCAAGGATAGAATCTGAACATTGGCCTTAGATTGATGACCTCTTTTCGTTTGTCTTCCACTTTCTGTTCTAAATCTTCAGCGGTGTTGTTGATGTTGACTGGCCTCACACACACAGAGCTCATCCATCATGCCTGTGTGACCGTCTCACGGGACAATAGTGTGGTGGCTTTTCACAAGACCAGCAGCGTCACACACACACACCTGCTGACTCAGCTCACACCTGTGCCACTATTTCTGTTAGCCTCACAGGAGAGAGAACATACTTTCATTGTTGCTCACCCTGTTCTCATAGCCCTGCCAACACTGTAAGCACTTGGGAGATGGCAGCCAGCTTCACGACACACACACACACACACACACACACACACACACACACACACACACACACACACACACACACACACACACACACACACACACACACACACACACACACGCACCATGCGCAAACAGCCCCTCAGCCAGACACGTCAGGGGAAAGAGCGTGACTGGTGTAATCCGAGTTGTGGAAATATCTTGAGTGGTTATTGCTGGCCATTGTGCATCACCCCCCATGCCCATGTATGCATTGACTGGGAGTGTGTCCATGAATAAACACCATTACAAGGCCTGAGTCTCCCAGAGATCATGGGGTTCCCTGTGAAGCTCATAACCCTGAACTCAAGTATGCGTGTGGTAGTGCCGCCCAGCCTTCAAGCGTGCCACTTTAGCCTTATGTAAGGAACAAAACAGCATGTGCCCCGAGCCTTTAGAATACCTTCCAATGACCCCAGTGGGCAACACAAGCCCTTGTCACTCACACACGTCACTCCATGACCTTTACAACCAGGAAGTCCTTTGACCTCACCAGCCAACATTGAAATAGGACAAATATGAAACACAAATTGATGATGCTTAAAGGCACAATATGTAACTTTTCACCACTATTTAAGGTATTCTTTTTATAAAACAATTGTTTTGGTACAATCTAATCTCCAACTGAATTGCCATCCAGGATCCACCTCAAAAAATAAAAGAAGATTTAGTTACAGCATGACATAGCTAACTTTTGTGCTATCAGACATCATTAGCATGTTCTATCAGTGGCAGTAAGACCCTGGGAAATGGAAGGGTTTGTTTGCCTTTCATGCAGCTAGTTCACTAGTCTTACAGCACTTCATAGTGTCCCCATAGTACATAATACTGTTTACTAAAAGCTCTTTTTAAAGCCCTTTTGTGCCCCAGTGCCACAGAGTCTTTGTCTATGGTAACAAGTTCTTAATGGGCATTAAGGGGTAAGGGCCAGTGTGTGCTCATGATTGAATTGGTTTCTTTACAAGTTGAGTTCTATTTAGCAGTAAACAGCCACTGCCTGTGCCAGGTCCTGTCTTCTCCTCTTGCATACCAAAGCATGTAGGGGCCCTGAGGACAGACAGTGATAATGTGGGACCTGCTGAGTTGTTACACAAGACGCTCATTTAGAAAATGTTTGAATGAACTTTACTGGCACCTGTTCGTGTTCCTATCATATTGTATTCTGGCACTAAGAATAGAGCTCAAAGTGAGAACATACTGTTTTATGTTTCCTCGTAATAAGGTTATTTAATGCAGGCTGACAACACGGTAATAATTCAACGCTGATTTTAATTTAATTGGGTGACTTTCTTGTCTTAAAGGAAACATCTCAGACTGCTGGAATTCCTCAACGGACGCGTGTGAAACCAAAGTTCACTCCCTCCGCAGCCAACAGAGAGGAGACCAAAAGGATTGCAAAAATATTTGCAGCTCGTTTCAAGGATGAGGACTAGCACTTTTCTACTTGTCTATTTTATTTGTCTCTGTCCATGTGCTTTGTGTTAGCATTCCGTGGGATGTGTGTGTGTGTGTGTGTGTGTGTGTGTGTGTGTGTGTGTGTGTGTGTGTGTGTGTGTGTGTGTGTACGTACTGTTGTTTTATTGTGAATAATTTATTTTTGTTTGTGATATCTTTTTAAATATAGCATAAGTATGAATGATGTAAATTGCTGAATGTGTACAGGTATTTTGTAATATGGTGTGCAAATCAAGTATGTACTTTTCTATAAAATAAAGTTTTTAAAACAAAAAACTTAATTGATTCTCCTGGGTGATTTAAAGAAAAGAACGTTGAAACTATTAATGAAATAAGCCAATAAACAAAAATAAAGAAATAAAGTAATCAAAACAGCTTAATATAGTGTGTCAGCTGTTGACATGGTTATTAACTTGTCTAGATGTAAATAATTTTTCACCTTTTTACAGTGACTTGTCAATATGTTTAAGTCACCATAGCTCGCCAATGACAGAACTCCATAACAAAATGAAAGGGGCGATGCGTTTGGTCAGCGCCACTTGAAGTTGTTGGTCACGCACTTTAGAGTGCGTAATAGTGGCAGGGATATTTAAAGACCCCAATGTTGTGTGGCCAGTGTCGGAGAGGAGAGCCAGCTTTGAGGAACAAAGTTCAAAGTGCCCTGATAACTGCTTAGGGATATACATCTCTACGGATTATACTTTTGGGTAGACCCCTGAACCAAGCTCTTGGAGGGCCTTTTACGCAATAAAGCACTGGAATTTTCGTAAAGCTTTGTGAGACTGCTGCGATCGTTTTGGTCTGTTGACAGTTTTTGTCAACCAGAAGAACATCTTGTCTGTTGGACGTTCTTATGGCTATGCAATGAACATCTTTATGGCAAGTAGGAAAGGGTTTTGCTATCAACGCCAGGACATTATAACGCAAACTGTCAGAAACTGGAGGAACCAGAAATTGCTTGGGAAATGTTGCCCCTTCAAATTCAGTGATTTAAAAAATCAATATTAAATCGCTTGCATCCGCTGTGAATGTCCCGAGAGCTATAGAAATTGTTGAGCATTGCACTTGAGTCTCCATCATGGTTGGGAAGATGTATGACGGTCCTACTCCTACATTTACTGTAAAGTTTTTGGGGGCTGGGGCGGCGGGCTGTATTGCTGACCTGGTAACATACCCATTGGATACAGCCAAAGTGCGACTACAGGTGAGATATGGTTAGCATCCTCAGTGTTATTCAAGTGTTACAGTACCTAAATGAATAGCCTACACACTGTACAGTATACTTTGCATGTTACTGTAAGTCTAATAGGGAACACTGATTCTTATTAGATCCAAGGGGAATCTAAAGCCCACGATGCGAAGAGGGGGAAATATCGTGGCGTGTTCGGCACACTCAAAACCATGGTGAAGACGGAGGGACCAAGGAGCCTGTACAATGGCCTGGTGGCGGGACTTCAGAGACAGATGAGCTTCGCCTCCGTGAGCATTGGGCTCTATGATTGGATGAAGCAGTTTTACAACCAGGGGGCTGAACGTAAGCTATCAGCCTGTATTCCTCAGGGCTTCCTGTCCTCAAATCTTTTTGCTGAACATGGAAGAGTCGTGTATTGTGCAATTAAAGTAGGCCAACATGACATGGTGATCAGACTTTAATTGACCCATGAAATAGGAATAGCCAAGGAAGTGAGAATTATTTTTATTTTCTTTTAGAAAACCAATAGTATGCTGAATGTATACCACAACATGGGTCTTTCTTCCACAGCAAACTGAGAATGCAAAATACATTTATGGTCACCTGAAAATGGCATGGCTTTCAGCAGTTATCTCCCTCCCCCCATAGTTTGTATATTTCTTTCCTCCCACCAGATACAACTATCTTTACCAGGATCATGGCTGGGTGCACAACTGGAGCCCTAGCTGTGGCTTTTGCCCAGCCCACTGATGTGGTGAAAGTGAGATTCCAGGCCCAGATCAGAGCTGCTGATGGGGCAAAGAGGTACAGCGGCACCATGGATGCCTATAGGACCATAGCAAGAGATGAAGGAATCAAGGGCCTTTGGAGAGGTAACGTTTCCACACTACTCCCCATACTATCCATTGTATTTTAGATAACACATAATCACAGCAGTGAACGAAGTTGTTGAATACATCGTGGACCATTTTTTTTAATGGTGGACTTTTTTTTTTTTTTTTTTACAGCCATTTACAGTTTTTATTGATTATTTGATCTGTTTGAAAAAACTCAGAACCTCAGTCTTCATCATCACCATCTCAGAAGAGCAAAAGACACCTCTTTCAAATGAGTTAGCCCTTTCTTGAATTGACACATACCTTTAGCAAAACAGTCAATGCAGATGTCAGGAACTTTCTTTCCACAGCTTTTTAGAAACTATCTGCATCGATATGAAATCACTAAAGCACTTATTTGACATATCTTCACAAAAATCTCAAAAAATAGTCTGAATACAATAGTGTATAATAATAACTATTATACTCTAATAGATTTTGTATACTACACAGTAAAATATTTTATTTAGATTTTCTCTCTTTCACTGTGATGTATTTTATTTTTCATTTTTATTTATTTTGGAAATTAGAGATGATATTTTATCCAGATGGATATTGGGGTGTCGTATACTGTATACACATCAAAAACAAAACATACACATAGACACACAGACATATGAAATTTACCTACGCACTACAGAAATGCAAAGTTTCTGAAATACAAAAGTGTAGTTTGCATTCAAATGCAAAAAAAAAGGAATGTTACGGAATTAGCATCAAATCATTTCTCAATTTGGGATTTGATTCTTTGTAAGAAAGCAATTTTGACAAAGTATGTGCAGAAAACAAAAAAATGGCACAGGAAACATAGAGTTATAGACTACAATATGTAACAAGCAATTGTCCACTGAGTCACAATGACTGCTGTAGTTTGTATTTTGTTGCCCCTCATGTAGGCTAATGACTGATTTGAAGCGCTCAAACACTTGTGTACAAGTTGTTTTGTTTGAGGGCAAAATTCGCTTTTGGTCCGTATTTTGACCATTGGAGCCAAGTTTAGGCCTCTGCGTTAACCGCTTTGAAAAATTTGGATTTTGAGTCGACTGCTGCATCAAAGCAATCAATAAAAACTGTAGGCTATTAGTAAAATTCAGAAGGTAGTCTTTTGCTAAGTTCTTATTTTTCACTTACATAAAATGATGCAACACTTTACTGGATTGTAGGATATGCCATGAGTTCACATTCATGTTTGCAACTGATTTCTCTCTAGGTTGTCTTCCAAATATAGCACGCAATTGTATTGTAAACTGTGCAGAGCTGGTGACTTATGACATCATCAAGGAACTCATTCTGACATATGAGCTGATGTCTGGTAAGTATTATGTCTGTGACACATTAAATAATTACAATTTTTCAAATGCCAGAAGCCAAAACTAATTATCACTTTGTCACATGGAAATATCTGGCTTCATCATACATTTGTGCTTTTTTCAGATTATACAATTTGTACCTTCATGTAATCCTCACTGCATACATTGATAGAAAAATACATTGTCACTGTGTTTTGAAAATAATCTGCCCTGGCGCTACACTGCTGACATTGTGGTTTTTGCACCACTGTGGTAGTGTCCCCCATGAGTCTCCCCAAAGACTTTCATTGGGCTTTGCTTTGATTATTCATTTCGTCCATGCTAACAATAATCTTACCAGCAGATGGCGCAATGTGCTCAAGACTTGAATAGCTAATAATAACTGGCAAGAGTTACTATGACACAATAGTTGTCAGTACACAAGTGTCGATCAGTTAGTTTCACAAACCTAGTCCTTAACCACTTAGTTGATTGCCAATAGATAATAACATTGCAACCAATAAAGCTAGTTACCAGCCATTCACTGATTTGGAAAAAATCCACATTTCCTATGTTATGTGTTGCTAATGTCCCCCTATTCATAACCTGGAAACTGAATAACAATAATATGCTAATAATAATAATAATAATAATAATATTAATAATAAATGTTTTTGTCACTGTGTCTTGCAGATAACTTGCCCTGCCACTTCACCGCTGGCTTTGCGGCTGGTTTCTGCACCACTGTGATGGCCTCCCCAGTGGACGTAGTGAAGACCAGGTTCATGAACTCCGCCAGTGGCCAGTACAGTGGGACTCTCAACTGTGCCTTCCTCATGCTGAAGAACGAAGGGCCCACTGCCTTCTACAAGGGGTGAGCATTGGGGTCAAGGGTCACGGCCACTCACATTGCATTCCAAACAAATGTGGGAAATACTCTACTGTATCTAACGCAGCTTTTGAAGGGAGAGCTGAAGTAAATCCTCCCTCTTTCCAGATTGTCAACAATGTAGCATCAGAATTGAATGCAAATAATACCGTAATTTTGAAAAGTTTGAAAAGATTGAAGATGTATTGCTCATTTAATCAACTCCCTCTCCCCCACAGGTTCATACCTGCTTTTCTACGTCTAGGCTCATGGAATATCGTCATGTTCGTCTCTTATGAGCAAATCAAGAGAATTGTGACAAGGACCCAGCAGTCTTGGGATTCCCCATTCTGACCTGACACACACTGGGATGATTTCTTGTCCTCCAAATATGGCATGTTCCCATTGCGGAGGTCTTTGCACAGGTCAGGTCATGACTTGGAGCCCTGCATGAGCCCTCTGTTTCTGTGGACAGCTTAATATTCATCCAAACTAGCGGGACCATACCACCATTCATCAAGTCTTAAGAATGTGGTCTATTTGAAATATACACATGAGCATCTACACAGAGTGGATATGGTGTTAAGGTGCTCTACAAATCCCACAGATGTAACTCTGTAACTCTGTGAGATGTAAACTCAATTCTTTTTAACAGGCAGAGAGCTGTGCAAATTTGTGTTCAAAGGCGGGGGCAATGGCTGGGGCTAACCATGTGAGACAAAGAGAACAAGAGAGGGTGTAAGAGAGAAGGAGAAGAGAGTCCAAACTGTGACATGAGTTCATACACACATCAGGAAAGCATACCAGCATACATGCATCATTATCCACTTTTAACATGCATACAGATATTCACTTTTCTACACCTGTGGTGTTCTGGTCAAAAATTTATCTGTGAGACTGCAGTAAATGTAAAAAAAAAAAAAAAAAAAAATCTGGCATTTGCAGTCTTATCTACAGATAAGATGGACTGTGTAAGTGTTTTTGTGTCCACTTGCACTTGCACTAAAGTTTTATATTTGTAATCATTACTTGTGTACTAAAGTACTAATGTATTATTATCATTTTTGACCGGAACAAAAAAACTCATAATCAAGAAACGAACAACAGGAGAATTGAAGGGAATTCTGAAGGGAAAGAGAAGTGAGGGAAATATGTGTTATACTACGGGTAAGATAACGGTTTAGATGTATTTTAGATGTACTTTTGATGCATTATTTATCACTGCCGAACAACCTGAGTAATTCATTTAATTTATGTTATTTAAAATACTGATTAAATAATTTAATTTAATAACAATTTTGTTAATATTTATGAAGAGTAGCTTTGTTGATAAGCACTTGTCTATAATCTGTGAAAAAAAAATGCTAATTGATGTAAACAGTTATGTGTTATAGGCCCAAAAGACATTAAAGACGGTTACTGCCTTAACCTCGCTGGTGAAATGTAAATCTTATAATGAAGATCTTTGTAGGCTGCAGCACATAATTTATTCATTAAAAAAGGATGACAGTAGATGATGCTATTGTATTGTGGCTGTTGTCTATAGGTCTTGAGTGATATTGATATTAAATATTAATATTTAATTAATATTCAGGTGTCATCCCATACATCCTGTCTTCAGAAATGGGATTTTAACTGGTAATCACAAATTTTAACCATTAGTCATTCATTCCACTAGCTTTTCTTCCTTTCCTCAAGGGGCAGCAGAAACTCTTAGCTAGCCTATGTGTGTGTGCTTAGTTTCTGCAGACTTTAGTACGAGACACACAATTAAAAAAATATATATAAATTATAAAAATTTGCTACAAATTGTATTTTGACTGTCATCTTGACAAACTGTGAAATTTCCTGATTACTGATAGATAGATAGATAGATAGATAGATAGATATACTTTATTTATGCAAAACTGCCTTGCTTGTTGGTACTGTCCGTTTCCCGCCTCTTGGTCTAGCACTACACAGTTGCCCGCACTAATGAGGGCTCAGTGGCTCTAAGCCGCAGGTTGACAGATGGGAAAATTGCCCAATCTGAGATGCTTGAGAACAAAGCCTTGTGCTGACACAGGTGTAATAGAAGTCTTGAAGGCAGTGGACAAACAAGCCTGTGACCACACAAAGGGCACTGCATTCAGCCCCACTAACCGCATGGGCTGTGGCCTCCTCCCTGGAGCCTAATGAGAGGGACGAGCTCCATTGAGCTGAACAAACCTTTGGCTGACCCTAACAGCAGCACATGAGCTGGGGGGGAATCCTGTCTGACTATGACCTGGCTGACACCACCACTGGAGAAAAACAATATCAGATGGGCAACCAAGAAATTGTGAAGCTTTCAAGTTAACCTGCACTATGTCATTTCATAATTTTCATTGTCATGATCAAAAGATGTATAATCTAAAAAGGCAATGGTTTGCACTTCATTCATATAAGTTTCACGTTTTCAAAATGAAAAAAGCTCCCTGGTTGACCTACATTTGTCTAAGGAGGTTAATCCTCTCGAAGTGGTGACACTGACACTCCAGACTGTCACCTAGCAGCCAAACGGGTGAGATCAATACAACATCTTAACAAATAAGCCAAATAGTAAAAAACAAACAGAGTATTTAGCTGACAAGATATATTTCAGATCAAGGTTAAATAAATAAATACATCATTACCATCATCAACCATTCTTTGCTCAGGATAGGTATGTATTTTTACATGTGTACAGAAGACAAAGAAATCACATCCTGAATTATTCTTTGCAAAATGCTGATCACAGATGATGTGCAGGAGACATCAATTAATCTGTATGAAAATATGTGATTGCATTGCATTCAGGGTAGTGTTCCAATGCCGCAGGTGTGTTGTATACTGATGTGGTGGTAGGTTGAGACCTGTGAGTGGTCAAACAAACCTTGGCTACATATATACTTTTAATGGGTATAAAGTGGGTGCAATTCCATGTTATCCCTCTTTTATTTTTATTTATTTCATTATTGTTTAAAAAGTATTAAAGGTTAAAGTTCACCATTCACACTTGTTTTATATAGTTCAGACGTGTCATGTTTATGATCAGTCATAACCCCCCCCCAATCAAAACCAATTTATTTTACAAACTACTATTTTTCTGTGTTCACTCAAGTGTCCTGCTTGCTTGGTATACAGCAATGATATGAATGTTTCTCTGTACACTTCACAGACTTCTTAAGAAAACAGTAATCTCCCATAACAGTTTGTCCATTTAACATCACATCCATAACGCAAATTGGTGTTCTTATGATGTAAATTGTGAATTATTTGTGTTTGTGTTGTGAAATACTGCTAATGTGCCATTTTGTTAATTAATCAGTTAATCATTAATCAATAATGAGTGCAAATGTCACAGCCATATATTAGCATTTATGGTCCCTCTGGTCATTTCTTGACTGTTGATGCAGTTTGGGCAGCTGCACTGGTCTTGCTGGCCGTCTAGATGCCTTCCCATAAATCCTCCCCCGCTCTGGATACATTGAGTCTATAGAAGGAGCAGGCTTCCCCTGATTGTGGAGGCAAAGATGGTAGTCCATCAGGGGAGGAAGATATGGTGTCTTGACAAGATATGTGGTGTGTCTGCACTTGCAATTTGGTAAAGTCATTGATGGGCCAACAAGGTGACAAAGGCTGTGTATCTCAGATTGAGACCAGGTGCAGCAGCAATGCCAAGGTGGCCTCACTTCTGTGTTCCTCATGGGGTTACATAAATCTTTACTTTTTTCCAGCTTCACAACACGGACGTGGTACAGCTTGCGGATGACTTGATAGGAATCAACAAATCGCTCTGCAGTTATCCTCTGATCCATGAATTTTTGCAGAAGTTTCTGCAAGACCAGGAAATAGACATATTTACAACATATCTTTGTACATTTTTCTATCACTGTATTCAACTGAATTTTATTTGTAGATCGCACTTTTGCGTCATGACGCTTTACAGACAGTAGCCTATGAGGAGCACCCATGAGTAGCAGGGGCAAGAAAAAAACTTCTATTTGTAGGAATTCTTTTTAGGATCATAGTACCATGTAGACTACCAATAGTATCAGGAATATGGGTAGGAAGTAGGCCTAAGAAATGTCTCTGCACAGGGTAGTCTACAGAATGTTGTCTTGTGACAACTTACCTCTGATTGGTCAATGGATTGACCAATTTTCTTTCGGAGGACTACCTGCATTACGCGAGGCTTCAAATTCATCTGATGTGCGACTGTAAGAGATCAAAGGCACAGACACAGGTTATTGAAGGCTGAAAAGACTAATTTTCCAGCTCTGCTCACCTAAGTATAATTTATTACAGGTCTCACCAAGCTTGTTTTGCTTTCGCCCAATTTCACCACTGATTTTGCCAAGTTCAAGATACATCTCGACCAATCGTAGTTTTCCATGGCTTAGGTGTGGTTGTAGTGATAAATTGATCTCAGCGAGTCTGTGGTTGGACGCCAGCATCATCTGTTTGTGCTGCTGAAGAGCCTGAAACTAATTTTAAAATGTCCAAAAGATTTACAGTCGCATGAAATCAAGAAATCCAGCAAGAAGTAGTGCAATTATGTGCGCTATTTCGGCTTGATTAGATTATGTATGGAGAAATACTTAGGCTATTTAAATAGTAGGCTACCATTCATTTCCATTTGCCCACATTTCTTCACACTGTCAGCCTACGTAGGCTATGTTACCACAAGCGTTCCTTTGATTATCGCACTGGAGGGAAACACACGCAGAGCGCGTCTTTGACCGTCCCTATAAACATAGAAACACGCATAATATGAGTAAACTGTATACTAACCTTTGGACTAGAACGAATGATTTGATGAATTTTATCTTCATCTTGAAGCAGATCCCGTAACTCTACGATACTGAGAAGTTTCAGTCGATCCAAGTTCGACAAGTCCCAAATGCGCGTCATTTCCCTAGCCTGCCCTTTTCGCTTGCCAGTTGTGCAGGCTTACAAATTGTGATTACGTCGATATAACAAAACTTTAGTAGTAAAAGGTTATCAGACATGAATCTGGTAACTGCTCGACTCTGTCCATCTCTGTTTTCTGAAGGGGATAAGATAGTCTAATTTAGGAGGAGCTTCCACGTATATTGTTAGCCATCACATCTGTCAGCAGTGAGATAAATTGACACCTGCATAGACCTGGCACCAGTGTTGTAGTGGTAAATTAAGAAGTGGGTAAACGAAAATTTAGACATGCCTACAAAGTGGGCAGCAATATGCAGACTCGGATGTTAAGTCATGCAGAACATGTTTGATGATGGAAGATCATTGCTGTCGTGTTAAAAATAATAGGGCCTGTTGAGGTATTTCAGCATTTTCACATGAGTGATGACCATTGCAAATTCCCACCACAATAACTTTATTTTATAAAGTAAATAAAAAATCAAATGTTGGTACATAACTTCTGGTTTGAAACGATTGGACAGCTTGTCTAATCAGCTTCGCTTATTGGTCGGTTGTCTCTCTACCGATGTAAATCCGCCCATGAAGACCGTCCCCAGACCATTAATATTCGTATTATGGGCTGGCTATGTCAGGCTACCAGTTTGATCAAGCAGGAAGATAGTTTAAATGACTAGCTGCAGTGAATTCTCATTCCCCATTGGTCTAACAGCCTTGAGTACTTGGTGCCTTTTAGGATTCAACTCCTCTGAGTCGCACTAAACTGAACTGGGTGTACGAGTCTGAGATTTATCGCCAAATCGACAACAGCGAATCTTGAATAATCTTTCTTAGAAGGAAGTAGGGTGCCACACCACTTTAACCAAAATGCCACTGGGAGCAATTCCCAATAGAGCTAGGAATAAGTGGAAGGGTTTAGAAAGAAGTTCAAATTCTAACACAAATTAGGAAATGAAACTGTCAATCATTTCCATCTAGGAGAGGTAAATTCACACTTGGTTATACATAGTCCATCAATCCCAAAAGGAAACTATAGTCCAGTGAAAACAGTTTTAGGACAGGCTACATAACCTGTCCAAAGACAACAGTCCAGTAGTCTTGCCACAAAACATGTAAGGGTGTCCCTAGTGGTGTGCTGCCACAAGGGCTCAAGGCAAAGGCAGCAGACTATGTTGGGTGGAATAAGGGTTTTAAATCTGTTTGGAATTACGCTCCTGACTGCAATAGTGTTATATTGTGTGCAGATTCACAGG
>JAODXP020001106.1:0-21523 GCA_027497455.2 Sardinella longiceps | reverse complement strand
GCCAGCCTGCTGGCAGTTGTTTGTATTACATCAGCTCCAGAGCTGTGTTTACTTTACTTTCACTTTCGGGTGCTGTTTGTCTCCGACATCATCCCGGTTCTCCTCCAAGTAAAGTCATTGTTTACTACCGCAAACTCTCCCGGTTGTGAGTTATTCCTAACCACTGGCGTGGTGGCAGCGCAAAGTCACCGTACCCAGCCCCACACGGACCTTGACTCAAACGAACAAGTAAACAACCGGCTTTTACAGAAGGTAGTAAACTTCTCCTCCAAACATGTCTGCTAACAGTCGCGCACCGAAACAGTGGTGCTTGTCCAAGCAAGAGACTCTAAATTCGTTCGAGAATTGGAAACAAAATTTGCTTTACACTTTGTCTTTGGATCCATTGTTTGCACCGTTTCTCGTGGCGGGGGCTACATGGACCAAAAAGGGCAAAGCTACCGTCCTGAGAGGCTTCGAAGACGATGGTGAGCCCGTTCCAGATGCGCGCAGACGAACTGCTCAACAAAAAGTGAGCCAACTGGAACTGATGCTAGGTCAGATTGCTAATTACTGCCCCGTGATTTCACGAAACACCATTGTTAAAAATTCCACCTCTATTGATTCTATTTGGCAAGCGATCAGACTACATTATGGTTTCCAGACAACTGGTGCTCAACTTATTGACTTTGTTGACATTCACTTAGAGACAGATGAGCGACCTGAAGACTTATTTCAGCGCCTCATGGCATTCACAGAGGACAGCCTCCTCAAAGCCAATGTGTTATCCCACCATGGGGAAAATGTAGCTGAAGACGAAGAGCTTTCCCCAACTCTGGAAAACTTTGTTGTCTTAACATGGCTACGTTTAATCCACCCTGACTTACCCAAACTCATTAAGCAACGCTACGGCACTGAGCTACGCACACGCACTTTGGCATCCATAAAACCTGAAATTTCACAGGCTCTAGACTCGCTCCTTAGCGAGATCCGTTCTGCCGATGATGCCAAAATAATGCGTGCCGCTGCCTCAAACCTGACATATGAGAAGCTGCCCCCCGCAGAGCCCCTTATAGCCCCTCGCCCAAAAGTGACAGTAGAAACTACACACGTCAAAAATCATGCCCTCTCTGCAGACAGGCCGGCCGGCCTAGTGACACACATTACCTCAGCACATGCAAATTCCTGCCGGATCAGGACCGTAAATTCATGCTGAAAGCCAGGCACATAATCACTGTGCTCGATGATGAGCCTGAGGGAGCAACTGCTTACGATGAGCCCCACACTGATGAGCCCCCTCTCACTGAGTTTACAGAGCCCGCACAGCCTCGTGCCCGGGCTGTCCAAGTCCGCCAGTCACCATACATTGACACCTTTCACAAACACCATCACGCACGCATTATCCTTGACAGTGGAGCTACATGCAATATGATCAGAATGTCTGCTGCTCGCCGGCTCGGCGCACACGTCACCTCCAGCTCCCAGTCAGCCCATCAGGCAGATGGGTCATCTCCCATGAAAGTCATCGGGGAAACCCGCCTCACGTTTAGTCGTGATTCTAAGACATTCCATTTTGATGGCCTAGTCGTGGAAGATTTAGATGTTGATGTACTGGCAGGCACCCCCTTCATGGCTACCAATGACATTTCTGTGAGACCTGCTAAAAGACTTGTTACCATTGGTGACGGGACGGCTTTTTCTTATGGCTCTAATGACAACCTGCAAAGTGGCCATGTTGTGCGCCGCACAATTGTGTTACGCGCACCCCCACATCGACCACCATCTGGCCTGGTGAGTTCATAGAGATTTGCTTGCCACCTGATGCCCCTCCAGATTCAGCATATGTCATGGAGCCCCGACAGGACTCGCATAATGTGCGCAGGTGTGACGTATCCAACACCTGGCTGCGCCCAGGGGTCGTATCCAGTGTTGCGGGGAGAATCCGTATCCCAAACCTGTCTGGTGAACCCCATATCCTGAAGCGCCATGAACACTTCTGCCAAGTAGATCCCCTCTCCTCACCAGATACACCTCAGCCTTCTCCTGCCACATTCACCATGTTGCCCATTTCCAGACACACTGTGGCACGGGCGACGGGCCTACACGTGCAACACTCCCAGCATGTCCAGTTGGACCCTGACGGCCTGCTCCCTCCAGCTACGCGGAACAAATTCCGTGCGTTGCTGGATCAGTATGATGAGGTTTTCAACCCAGCTATCTCTGGCTACAATGGCGCCCTTGGGCCATTCGAGGCTAGAGTGAATATGGGCCCTGTCGAACCTCCCCAACGCAAGGGTCGCCTGCCCTTGTATGGTAGGGACAAGCTCACAGAGCTCCAACAGAAGTTCGATGAGCTGGAAAGTTTAGGTGTTTTCCGGCGGCCTGAAGACATAGGTGTATCTGTTGAGTACTTGAACCCTTCCTTCTTAATCAGAAAACAGACGGGTGGTTATCGTTTAGTGACCGCCTTCACTGATGTTGGTCGGTATTCCAAGCCGCAGCCCTCCCTAATGCCTGATGTGGACAGTACCTTACGTCAGATCGCACAATGGAAACACCTGATAGCAACGGACTTGACCAGCGCGTTCTATCAAATACCCTTGGCACACGAGTCTATGAAATATTGTGGTGTTGTCACTCCATTTCGAGGTGTCCGTGTGTATGCTCGCTCAGCGATGGGCATGCCTGGATCTGAGACTGCGCTTGAAGAACTTATGTGTCGTGTGCTTGGAGACCTCCTTCAAGCTGGCGTTGTAGCCAAGCTCGCCGATGATTTGTACTGTGGCGGTAATTCCCCAGAGGAACTTCTGAGTAACTGGTCCTCAGTATTACAGGCTCTGTCATGCGCCAACCTGCGCCTGTCGGCTTCCAAAACGGTCATTAACCCCCGCTCCACCACCGTGCTGGGTTGGGTGTGGTCCCAGGGACGGCTTCAGCCCAGCCCACATCGTGTGTCAACATTGACAACCTGTGAGCCACCGAGAACAGTGGGTGGTATGAAGTCCTTCATCGGTGCTGTCAAGGTAATGGCCCGTGTGATCCAACACTGTTCTGCATTGCTCGCCCCTCTAGATGATGCCATAGCGGGGAAGTCATCACAAGAGAGCATTGCATGGACCAACGAGCTACACTGTGCCTTCAATGTAGTAAAGGAGTCTCTCTCCTCCAGCCGTTCAATAACTCTTCCACGCCCAGATGATCTGTTGTGGATCGTCTCTGATGGTGCTGTGAGGAGGCCTGGCATAGCCGCCACTCTGTATGTCATGCGTAACAACAAGCTTGCTCCTCGCTGGCTATTTTAGTGCTAAATTGCGTAGCCACCAGGTGACATGGCTCCCCTGTGAGGTTGAGGCCCTTGCCATTGCTGCGGCTGTCAAGCACTTTGGCCCATACATCATCCAATCGTCTCAAAGAGCTTGTGTTTTAACTGATAGCAAGCCGTGTGTTCAAGCCTATGAGAAGCTATGCAGAGGCGAATTCTCTGCTAGTCCCCGAGTGTCTACGTTCCTCTCCACGGCGAGCAGGTTCCAAGTGTCTGTCCGACATGTGGCTGGCGCGGCCATTCTTCCATCTGATTTTGCGAGCCGCAACCCCCAGACTGTACTGATATGGCGTGCCAAGTGTGTGACTTCGTGCAACGTACCCAAGATTCCGTTGTGCGCTCACTGTCCAGTGAGGACGTCTTATCTGGTCGTGCCAGACTCCCATTCACAAGCAGGACGGCATGGAGGTCCCTACAGTCTGAATGCGCAGACCTGCGTCGCACCCATGCCCACCTCACTCAGGGGACACGGCCCTCTAAGAAGCTAACCAACATAAAGGATGTCAAGCGTTACCTTGGTGTGGCTACCATAGCTGCTGATGGCTTACTCATAGTGAAGCGCAACGAGCCTCTCTCTCCCTCACGTGAGTGCATCATTGTCCCTAGACAGGTTCTTGATGGCCTCTTGACTGCGTTACACCTACAGCTTAGCCACCCCACTTCCAACCAGCTCCGGAAAACAGTGGACAGATATTTTTTTGCCCTTGATCTCGATAAGGCTATAGGCCGGGTCACTGATGGCTGTCATGCGTGCGCGGCCCTCCGCCACACCCCCAAGGCCATTATTGAACAGTCTTCGGCTGACCCGCCTGCTGCAATTGGTGTTACCTTTGCTGCAGATGTTCTGAAGCGGGCGCGCCAGTTAATCCTGATAGTACGTGAGTGTGTCACATCCTTTACTGTGGCCTTGCTTATAGAGGATGAGAGTGCACAGTCCTTGCGCGATGGCCTTATCAGATTGTGCGTGGAGCTACGCCCTCTGGACGGACCATTTGCTGTGGTCCGGACAGATCCAGCCCCTGCCTTTAAAGCCCTTGCTGCTGATGCGGGTTTGGCGCAGCACAGGATTTCTTTGGAGCTAGGCCGGGCCAAGAACCCCAATAAAAACCCTGTTGCGGAGAGGGGAGTACAGGAGTTGGAGGAGGAACTACTCAGACAGCAGCCGCGCGGAGGCCCTGTGTCAGCGAGGCTTCTGGCCATAGCAACGGCGTGCTTGAACTCTAGAATCCGTTCACGGGGTTTGTCTGCCCGAGAGATGTGGACGCAGAGGGATCAGTTCACATGCACTCAGTTACCTGTGTCTGACCAGGAGCTTATCAGTAAGCAACATTCTGAGAGGTTGAAGAATCATCCTCACAGTGAGAAATGCAAAGCTCCTCAGGGCAAGCTCAGAGCCGCTGTTCCAGTTGACGTGGGTGACCTCGTCTACCTTCATACAGATCGCAACAAGTCATGTAGCCGCGAGCGCTATCTTGTCGCCTCCGTCGAGGGCCCCTGGTGTGGCTTACGCAAGTTTGCGGGTTCGCAGCTGAGGGACTTCACTTATAGGGTGAAGAGGAGTGACTGCTACAAAGTGCCCTCATCTTGCCCTGACGACAGCCTTGCCACCTACATTGCCACTGACTGCGATGACCTCTCAGACGGCGATGACGCAAAGTTGTCACGTGCCCCCTACGTTGACCCTGTACCCCCCACCCAGCCCGCCATTCCCCCTGAGATAGCATCTGTTCCTGTCTCCACTGGGCTCCATGTCCCTCGTTCGCCGTCACCTGTGCTTTGTCCCTCCTATCCCTCATCGCCCTGCGACCCCCAGGAGGTTTTGAATGCCCCACTGGATGATGAGTGCGGCCCGCCTTCCTCGCCTAGGCGCTCCACTAGGCGGCGCCAGTTGCCGTCTCATCTGAGTGACTATGTCCTTGACCTGTGATGGACATTACATATCCTTTAATGCGGGCCTTGCGCCGCACGTTTTCTTTGATGCATTACACTGTGTTTATGTGTTCTACTGGTGTTGTGTGTACTAGTCTGTTTGGGCATACAGTACTTCTGTGCTCCCTTAATCTCTTCTGCTTAATATGCAGTGTTATGTCAGACTGTTTAGTTAATGGTTCCTGTGGTGGTGTAGCCACTGTGTCAGTAACTTGCTCTCTCTGCTGATGCTTGGGGGCGTGTGGAGGGAAGGTGGTCACGCCAGCCTGCTGGCAGTTGTTTGTATTACATCAGCTCCAGAGCTGTGTTTACTTCACTTTCACTTTCGGGTGCTGTTTGTCTCCGACATCATCCCGGTTCTCCTCCAAGTAAAGTCATTGTTTACTACCGCAAACTCTCCCGGTTGTGAGTTATTCCTAACCACTGGCGTAGGGTCCTGGCTAACATGTTTGTTGGGAAAAAAGCAAATGTGGTCATTGGAATTAGACCAGTTTTGTGGCCTTTCAGACACACAAATTGAACACTCTTTATGAACAAATCCATTTGAATGTGTGTCTGTACAGCACAATGGTCAACAGAGTCAGCTTCTATCTCCTGTCTGCTCTCCTCATTGGCTGTGCTGGAGCTGAAGTCACAGGTAGGCAGACAAACAATTATTGTAGTTTTATGTGTAGTTCTCTACGTTACTGTTACCATTTTTCATACACAGAGGACTCAGATCATGGTACTAGAATGCATTTTCTTGGCAAATATGTTTTCACAAACATTTTCTGATCTTGAGTTTTCTTTGAGCATTGTTGTTACTATTGGTTTTGTGGGTGTGTGTTTTGAGTATATTCAATTCAAAAGTTTTTTTCACTGCTATCTTTGAACAGTGTATTTCCTATTCCACACAGTAAACAACATTACAGAGAGCAGTGTGCAGAAGTGTGGTTGGGGCTGGTTTCGTTATGGCACCCGTTGCTTCAAATTTGTTTCTGATACAAGAACTTGGGCTGAATCTGAGGTGTGTACTTTTACAGTCATAGCAAAGCTGTCCTCCATAAAATTTTAAAGGAGAAATATGGTGTGAATCAATCAATAGCCATCGGGAGGGGAAAGAGTAAGAAAATCTAATGCCATATAGATCCAATAGTGAACCTGCTAGTAACATCAGCTGAATTAGCCTGACATGGCCCGTCCATAATATTTCTGTTCATGGTCTGGATGTTCTTTAATCTGAAGCAATTATAGGGTGGGAGGAGTGCACTCAGTTCTGGTTTGAAACGATTGGACAGTCTGTTAACAGACTAAACCCTCCCCAGAAGACCGTCTCCAGACTATGAATACGGATGAACACAAGTATTATGGGCGGGCCATGTCAGGCTACAGCTGAATGAGGTTCGTTACTGTATCTGCTCTGTAGCCCATTGTATCAAATTTCCTTGGAGCTATGTAGGGCTATGGACTGCACCTATTCTGTGGACTGTACCCATTCTTACATCATCGTGCAACATACTGTATCATGGACTTTTTGACTGGTTTACAACTTGACGACTACACTATCTCCAGTGTATTCTTTCAGATTCAGTTTAATATGTGTATCAAAATAGTGCATCAGAGATTTTGTCTACTCGGTGTACCAGTGATTAAAAGGTTGTCAACAATAAAATTGTGGACACTTTTGTTATTGTCCAGCGCTACTGTGTGATGATGGGAGCCAACCTGGCCTCTGTGCACAGCAGTGAAGAGTACTACTTCATCCAGGAACTGATCCGCAGATTCACTCAAAATACTCCATATGCTTGGATTGGAGCATGTGACGCAGCTCAGGTACATAAACTACAACAATAATCATAATATGGCTCTTTTTTTAGTGATACTTTGCATTCATATGCTATATATCTGGCTGTTGAAATGTGTTGATCAATGTCTTGCCAGGCAGTCACAACATATATATTTTCCCCCATTGGTATTTTTTTTTTTTTTTTTTTTTTTTAAATCTGTGCATGTGAGAGTGTGCTTGTATGTTGTGCCTGTATATTTTCAAGGCTGTTGAAATTAGGGAATTTCCCTTGGTATCTATCTATCTATCTATCTTGAATCATCACAACACAGGAGCAAATGTCTGTTCATGTTCATGTTCATATTTTATCTGATTTTTTTATAGGAGGGTTTGTGGCTGTGGAGTGATGGGTCCAGGTTTGACTACAGTCACTGGGATCCTGTTCAGCCTGATAATTATGGAGGACTTGAGCACTGTGCACATATTAATTACGGAGGTACAGTCATTAACTAACTACTAACTAACATTCATCTGGAACGGGTCATGCTTATATTGTGGGTCAAAAATTTTATTTTGTTCGACCTTCACTAGAGTACAGTCAAAGAACATTCAAAAGGCAAACAATTTTCTGTCTCAAGATTATTAGATTTATTACAACAGTGGCATTGCTGCTAGGAAGGAAAAGAGAAAAGAGTTTTCTTTTAAAAAATGTTCTGAAAACAAAAGTTTGGTGTCATTTAAGCAAAGCCCTGTTGCACAAGCCAGCTGATTGCACTAGTGAGTGGAATGAAAGAATTTGGAACAACATAGACCGACCGTGAACACAAATGTGAACAAGCATTACATTGAGTCATACACCTTCAACATACTAAAACGAAAGTAAGATTGTAGGTTCCACTGACTCAACGTATACTGCTTGTTTGCTTTTACATTCAAGGTAAGTCTATGTTGTTCAAAATTCTTTCATTCACCTCGTTATCTAATGCTTTTCCTGAATAGAACTTTTGCTTTAAAACATGTTTCCCTCAGGTTCTCTGCGCTGGAATGATATCGAATGTTATGACTTGTATGCATCAGTGTGCACCAAGGACCTGTGACATCATGGAAGAGACAAGCAGCCAAGACTAGGCAGGCAATAAAAACTAAAGTGTTCACACACACACACACACACACACACACACATTGAGTACACTGGGTACACATTTGGCATACTTCATATTATTTTTTATATTATTGTGTATCAAATGATTTTTGTGGTTATCTTTTATTAAAGTTTTCAAAAAGGGCACATTAAAGAAAGATGAACACCTATGATGAGGAGGATGGAGCGTAAATAAACAATGATGAAGAAAAGAGAACTAAAACAAAACTATAGAAGCTCTTTAAGAGCAACAGCTATGTTTGTCCATGTGTTCAGAGTGGTTTACTTTGCCTTGTTAAGTTTTGCAGTTGTACTCTCTAAACAGACAGTATATGGAAAGAGACTATCCATTCTATTGCAGTTCCAGTAGTGTACCAGAATTCAATGATCCTCGTGAGGATGATTTGTTGAGAAATGATATTAAGGGCCATCACATTTATCCTGACATATTAGTAAATTACTTTAACAACTGTAACACCTCATGTTTAAGAATGAAAAGCTGGGCACACTGTGGCTCAGTGGGCTAGAGCATCATAGGGTTCAAGTCCGACCCAAGGTCATTTCCCGATCTCACTGCATCTCTCTGTCCCACTTGTTTCCTGTCCACCTCTAGACTGTCCTATCCGATTAAAGGCGAAAAGCTTGGATTTGCCTAATGGCCTAGGCTGCATCAAGCAAGACAGCTGTGCTGAATTCTGGATATGAGCATGTGCAATATTGTGAGGCTTGCCGTCAGTTTGATCCTAGTGAATCAGATTGTCCATTACAGGCACACAAAGGCAACACAAAGTACATACAAGAACAATTTCCCGCCTGATTTTAAAATATATCGAGTTAGAAGCTCAAAATGTATTAGTTTAAAGACAGAAATGGAAAATCCTTGCATTAAGCTCCAACCTCATATCTCAGAATGGAGCGCCTAAATGCATTATGGGGAATAATGGTCCTGAAGTTATCAGAAGTCACCATCCGATGCATCCTCGAAAAGATGACTGAATCAAGAAAACATCCGGGAACTCAATGCGAACTTGAGTAAATGTGAAATTTTGAATTGGAACAGTACTTCAGCTGTTTAATGACGTTTCACAAGTCCACGAGATCACAAGTACATTCAAGTACGGATATTGAGAAACGGCCCAAGATTTAGCTAGAATTTTTACATCACTATTAATTAAAGAAATTGGACAATAACTAGAGCAATCTAATGGGTCTGTTGTGTGTTTTTTTGCCTTCTGGATGCATGCAAAGGCTTGAAGCATAATGCATCATCCGATGTGAATGAGGTTACCTAAGTGCAACAAGTGACGTTGAATAGTATGTCCCAGCTTACCTTTCTACTGGCACTTGACTTAGCCAATGAACAGTATGTTCATGTCAGTTTGTTGCTGTGAAATTTACATCACCTAGAGCAAATTTGCAAGTTTAAACCATAAAATGTGTATATTCATACGGCATACTGAGACTGTTGCAATATCTAGTAAATATTCAGTAAGGGATAACATTCTGCGAGCAGGCCTCGGGCAGTGGTCTGTTAGCAGCGGTCCATTATCAATAAATATGAGAAGTCCCATTGAAGTGAAAGCAGCTTTTTACTGGACAAAAAACAACTCCAGTTTATGAGTTTTACTGTCAGGTTATGCAATCCATTCAGCAGTAAGGTTGTAAAGTACGATAATAACTCCAAGGGGTTATTTGGAATAATAGGGTAATATTTAACACAGATGCACAGTGAGATAAGATCATTTACTTCACTTATCCCTTTGCACACTAAAATCCACATGGATGTGTTTTGTATATTTGCTCCTGTGTTGAGATAATTGAAGATAGATAGATAGATGCAGAGGGAAAATCCCTAATTTCTACAGCCTTGAAAATATACAGGCACAACATACAAGTACACTCTCACATGCACATATCAAACAAAACAGACCCACGGGGGTAATATTTATATCGCCTTAAAAACACTTCTAACCACTGAGTTAGAAGCCTGGGCTAAGTGTTTGACTCCCATGCTGTGAGTTTGTTGTATAAAGTAGTTGACAGGATGGTGGGACCACTGAGTGGTAGAACTGACCTTGTCTACACTAAGACATACAGTGGCTCTATCTGAATTGCAAAACCCTGTGTCAAATAGGGTTTTAGCATTCTTAAAGTAGATGGGACTGAGAGATTGCCCTGCAATCACATTTACTTTTGAGTGTTGAAGGTGTAAGGTAAGTATGAGTGGGCATTGAAATTTTTCTACTATGTTACAAGGTCACTGTGCGGGAAATGTAGCCCTGACTGCAGTTTGTTCGGTATCGTTCAATGTCCATCAATAATTAGCCTAATAGATAAGGCAATGAAATGGTTGGCACTTCCTTTAAGTTATGCAACATGAATGTGTGGTAACATTAAGTACTTCTGTATGCTACATGAATATGAAGTAGGCCTGATATTACTTTTGTGTGACATTACATTGAATTGAATAAATTATAAAAATATATTTCTCATATATATCCAATGGACATCATAGTGGACTAGTTGTCTGGTTGTTCAATGAATTTATAACCTGCATATTATATAATATAATATCCTAAACTGTAGATGAAAGTGCTGGAACACACACTTGGAGGCTGTAAAACATATGGACTGTGAACCTTTTCACATTTCCCACAAGGTTGTCAGTTTACATATTAGCTTGTCATTAGTATTAAATTGCAATACCAACAGCAAGGATCTGCAGAGTGGAGCGGTTAATGATAGTCAGGTAAGTCTACCTCCTATATAACAATACAATCTTCCAAACCACTGTTTTTCTATTGCCATGTGCTCAAAAATGAAGGGGTGGTAAGGAACATCATTTGATTTATTGATAACAAAATGTTGATAGTTATTGATACCATGTCAACATTTTACTTTCAAGAAATATGAGTATGTATGAGTATAATATAGTGGGACCACAATGGAAATAAGCCTTAGGGCTGTTTTTTTGTGTAATCCTGACTTTCTTGTTGAAAGAGATGGTGCGGTCTATGATCTGTATGTTTTTTTTATTTTAAATCTGAGTTGGTCAAATAAATCAAATCAAATCAAAAAATATGTGCCAGTATGATAATATGTACTTGATATTATGATATCTGTCAATATTTATTTAAGAAATATGTGTCTGAAATAGTTTTTGTCTCTTTCTTTTTGCAATCCTCATGAATATTATTGCTTACTGTATGCCTTGTTTTGTTTCCACCAGTAGGATGATCAGCAGAGCCAGCATCTTTCTCTTCTCTGTTCTCCTCATTTACTGTGAGGCAGCTGACATAGGTACAGCAGGAAATCTTTTCATAATTAGAACATATGTCAAAGGATTATTTTTTTCTTTAAGTGGCCCTGCCAAATGTTCAAAATATCTTCAAAAATTCTGCACCACTTCCATTAGAAGCAAATATGTATTGACTACTGTTGATGGAAAGAGTTTTTTTTGTTTTTGATTTTGTAATATCACACTGCAGGTAATCTGTTAAATTCTCTGAAAGTGAAAACAAAAAAATTTGTGAATTTTGCAATTATTCATATATTAAATAATAGAACTCATTATGTGGAAATTTAAAAATTCATGACATACAGCCATTAGTTAAGTATGTATTAGTTTCTAACATATCATCATCCTTAAAAATAAAGTGTCACCATTTTTTCTGTGTTACAACTATTGTCCTTACAGTTCACAGGAAAACAGAGACCAATGTGGCCAACAGTGTGGAGAAATGTCCTTGGGGCTGGTTTCGTTATGGCACCCGGTGTTTCAAGTTTGTCTCCGATAAAAGGACTTGGGCTGAATCTGAGGTGTGTCCTATTTCTGTGATTTTTTTTTTTTTTTTTTGTCTCATAATGACAAGATATAAATTATTTGTGTGATACATGTATGTATACTGTATATATACAAACATATTTTAGTGATTAAATGGCATTGACATCCATAATAACTTGTGCCCTGCAGCGCTACTGTGTGATGATGGGTGCCAACCTGGCCTCAGTGCACAGCAAAGAAGAGTACTACTTCATCCAGGATCTGGTGCGCAGGCACACCCAAAGTTCTCCATATGCCTGGATAGGAGGTTGCGATGCTGCTCAGGTATGCAAGTTCAGTGCTAACAATAAGTTTTGACAAAAATTAGCATTTTCTTTCCAGTGATACCTCTAAATATTCTATTCCATAGACTATTATATTGCCATTTGTTGTGTAATGTTTTTCCAGGTAGTCACAGTCTCTCTAGGCATTTAGAGTAGTGGTATGCCTGCATTGTTTCTATCTAAAACATGTTATACCTGTAAATGTTCATATTTGGTCTTATATTTTCAGGAGGGTTTGTGGCTGTGGAGTGACGGGTCCAGGTTTGACTACAGTCACTGGGATACTAATCAGCCTGATAATGGTGGAACTGGAACATATGAGCACTGTGCACATATTAATTTCGGAGGTACAGTAACAGTCTTGAATTATTTTCATCCCTACCAGAAAAAAAATGTATTGTACCCCTTGTGATTTTAAGAAGTCTGTATTTGTTCAGTGTTTGCATTTCTTTTATCACAAGTGAAATCACAAGAGATATTTAAGCCCCGTACACATACGTCGTTACTCGCTCCTCGCCTCTAGCTAGCTCGCTGAGAAACACTCGCTTGTTACCAAGGTATCGATTTGTTTATTGGTCACTGCCGAAGTATCGGAGAAGAACATGTTACAAGTTCTAATCACATGCCTGTGCATACCGTTACGTTTAAAATGCTTACAGTTCACTCATTTATTATGTTTCACATATATTATGAACCACAGTTTGCAAAAACAAGAGATATTTTGCCTACAAACGTAAGTTTTCCATGTAACTCGCTGCTTCAGTTAACTGTCAATCAATGGAATCTTCCATTGTCATTGGTTACTCGCTTTACTCGCATCGCTGAAAGTTAAAATAATTTTATCTCCGTACCCGCCCACATCGCCTCGCTGGTAGCTACTCGCCTGTCTTTTTACTCGCATCGCTCAAACTCATTGACAATACGTTGTCCCTCCTCGCTTAGCGACGAGCGAGTAACGACTGTATGTGTACGCGGCTTTAGTCTGGAGACCCACCTGTACATCTTCTCGTACCGGATGTGTTGTTTATAATTGTTCAGAGTTGTTTACTGGGTGCTACCAATGTCTATCATAGTATCTGTATGCAGCTAAGCGCTCATCCCAGATCCACCAGGTAACGTAAAATGAAATTGAGCGGCAATCTAGTCCATTTTTATTTTGTGATAGGATAGCAAAAGCAGGGAAAACAATTATAGAGTGACATCAACTCCCAGTCTACTTTTAACCTTCAATGACAATGTCGCTATTAAATAGCGACAAAAAATCATAAATTAAATTCAGTTCATCTTGGACTGTTTCAAATATTATTCAAAAGGTTCATGCAAACATTTTTCTTTCTTTTGAAAAGAACAAACAAGACAAAGAGGAAGGACTTGAAACAAAATATGTTGCCCTAAACATTTTTGTTTTCCTCAGGTTCTCTGCGCTGGAATGATCACCAGTGTTCTTTCTCATTTGCATCGGTGTGCGCCAAAGATCTGTGACACTATGAGACCTAAGTAAGAGTGCAACAGAAAGTTTTTGAAAATGTACCCATGTTGAGTGTACTGGAGCTTAATGTCATGAGTATCATATGATTCCCATACATGGGTATGCTTCAAACTTCTATGACAGGGTGGAACACTCAGGAGAAGCTATTCTACTCGGTACTCAATTGACGGTTCTGTTCATCTTGTAGAAACTCTTTAGAACAGTTGGCTAAATTATTCTATTTATTTTGTGCAATAAAAACTTGAAGGGCTATTGAACACAATAATTGTTTGTGTGTATGTGTGTTACTGTAAGATGGACATTTTGTAACTTGATAGCAGCCATCCCTTGCCCATCCTTCTTTCCAAAGACCCTTTCCTTATACCCTCCGTGCAATGGCTTTAGAGTACCAAATGGAAAAAGTGAGGTGGGTGAAAGACAAGGGACAGAACAGGAGAGAAAGAATACATAGTCAATGAGGAAGAAGGAGAGAGATCTGAGAAAGAGTTAAGAAAGACAAAGGGAGAGATTGGGGGAGATGAAGAGGAGAGAGTGAGAGAGACAGGAAGAAAGGAAAGCATGAGGAAAAGACAGTGAGGTGAGGAAAGACAGTGAGTGAGGAGAGGAAAGTGCGAGAGACAAGAAGAGAGAAGAAAGTATGGGAGATGGAGAGAGTGAGGGAGACAGAGAATAAGGATAGAAAGAAAGAGAGAGAGAGAGAGAGTGTGAGAGGCTGAGCAAGAACGATGAGGGAGAGAGAGAAGAGGAAGAGAGAGCTGAAAAAGAAAGAGAGATTGAGGAAGACAGGAAAGAGAGTGAGGGAGGGAGAGAGAGGAAGAGAGGAGATGGTGTGAGAGACAGAGGAAGGAAGATTAGAGAGAGAGAGAGTGAGAGACAGAGAAAGAAAGATGAGAGTGAGAGACAGGAAGAGATGGAGAAGCAGATGGAGGAATAGAGTGTGAGAGACAGACAAGAAAGATGAGAGTGAGGATGACAAAGGAAGAGCGAGAGAGAGGTGAGATGTCTGTGCTTAGCAGTGGGAACATGCAGGCGTGGTGTTCAGAGACACGTGTGTCAGAAGCACTCTGAGAATCCACTTAAAGCTGGCAAATCCCTGTAGAACAGCGAGCGTCAGGCCCCCGCAGTGAGCGCTCCAAGCCTCTTTAGTGTAGCGTGTTAGTGGATGCGCTAGTGGGACGTGCGTGCTGCAGTCTGACACCTCTCTGCTCTCATGGCGCACTCATAGTCATCTCTCCTACGGGTGCTCCTGGGAGCAGCACAGCTTCATTTGCACTTGCTCTCTCTATCTCTCTCTCTATCTGTCTTTCTCTCTCTCTCTCTCTCTCTCCCTCTATCGTCTCACTCTTTCCCTCTCCTCTTTTTTTCTCCCTCACTCCCTCTTTCTCTCTCCTCTCTTTCTCCCTATTTCTCTCGTTTTCCCTCTTCTCTCTCTCTAGCTTCCCAGTCCATCCCTCCCCTCCGCATTTCCTTTCCCAGTTTTCCTCCACCTCTCTCTCTCTCTCTCTCTCTCTCTCTCTCTCTCTCTCTCTCTCTCTCTCTCTCTCTCTCTATCCTGTACATGCCAATCTCTCCAAGACCTCCCCTCTTGATCTCTGCGCTGCTTCTTCCTCTGCCCCCCCCCATCTCTCTCTCACCCATGAGGCAAGGCTAGATGTCTATGAGCACCATGCAGCATCAGAGGGAATCCTGAACTCACTTGGCAGCTGTGGAATAGCGCACATTAATATGTAATATTGGGTGAAGAGGTAAAGATGTTAAGACTGCCATCGGTGCCTGTGTGTGTGTGTGTGTGTGTGTGTGTGTGTGTGTGTGTGTGTGTGTGAGTACCTACCAGACAGCTTTAACATCAGTGGATATTTGTCTCAATGACCATATACGTGTATAATGAACACAAATATCCATCAATCCTATTATTTTCACATTGAACACAAATTTATGTAACCTCACTCACGTCAGATGCTGTGTTGAGTGTAAGCATCTGAGGTCGCGCCCATTGAAAGCACTGAAAATGGAAGAACTAAAGTGATTTTGTCGTAGCTCATCTCTTGCAAAGATACAAAAAACACCACTAATAGTGAAAGAGATATCTATATTCTGCGAGTTAAATTGATTATTGTAGAAATTATAATATAATATACGAACAGTGCCTTTTTAATTTTTTTCCTTTCTCTTGTGTGACTTAAAAAAAGATAAGAGAAATGAAACGCAACTTAATTCTTCATACGTTACATGACATTCGTTTCAAATATGTTCAGGACACTTTCAGCGAAAAGTGTCAAATGTTTGAATGACATGTTTTTGACCGTCTTTCATAGTTAAATTTGAACATTAATGTGGAAATTTATGTGTAAAACAAAAACATATTTGTGGAAAATGTGGGGACACACAATTGATGACAAATAACAATATTTGTTTATGAAAATGTATTATAAATAGGCAGCATCAGTGAAGGACTCTAGTGTAATGTTATATGCTCAGCAAACTGGCAGTCTGTGAGCTCCAGGCCCCTACAAGAGTTCATCTCAGCCACAGCCAGTGGCTAGCTTTCCAGCCCAGCACTGCATAAAGACACCACTTTCACATACAAGCAGGCACACAAATACACATACACACACACACGTAATCACAGACACACACACACACACACACACACTCAGAAGAGAGAGAGACATAGACACACACAAATCCACACACAGATACAAACTGTACATACACACATACACACACACTGTACATAAATACATAGTCATTCATAAACACAAACACACACACACACACACACACACACAGACACACCAGCAGTAATCCAGCTCAGGCCTCTCTATAGAAGGTTGCTTTCATGCCAGTGTTGGGGGAGGGAGATGGGAGAGTGGAAATAAAGATGGTATCACCATAACAGACACACATACACACAACAATCACACACATATACACAAAAATCACACACACACACACACACACAAATAGACTAGCACTCACATGCATACACACATACACACTCAAATACACACATACACACACACACTGGCATTCGGATGCATACACAAACAGGCAAACATGCTCACACACATACAAACAAATACACACACATACACACAACACACAGGCACACACACACACACAACACACACACACACACACACACACACACACACACTAGCAGTAATCAGGGTCCTGGCACGTCTTTGTGCTGCTTTTCCACTTTGATTTCATGTTTGTCCATCTCATGTCTCAAAGACATACACACACACACACACACACACACACACACACACACACACACACACACACACACACACTCAGTCAAAGGCAGGGTGGGGGCTGAAAGACATTCCTGAGCACAACACACAAATAAACCACATCTCCTCCAATCATGGAGACACTCCGCACACACACACACACACACACACACACACACACACACACACACACACACACAGAGAGAGAGAGGAACCGACAATAATATGCAGTAGGAATACATGTGCTGACAAATACACTTTCACACACACACACACACACACACACACACACACACACACACACACACACACTGGGAAACCTCACGGATGTGTAATGTCTGTGTGCATGTGAGTGTGTGTGTGTGTGTGTGTGTGTGTGTGTGTGTGTGTGTGTGTGTGTGTGTGTGTGTGTGTGTGTGTGTCTGAGAGAGAGAGAGAGAGAGAGTGTTAAGGTGGAATACATTTGTCTGTCTTGCTCTAGAGTCTATGAGATTCTGTCTGCCTCCCTGTGGTGCCAAATGTGATGATCTGTTCCCAGAGGAGAGCAGTGTGTGTGTGTGTGTGTGTGTGTGTGTTGTGTAGAGGGAGGGTAATGAGTTTGGGGGTGTCAATGTTTTGGTGTTCTGTTGTTGTGTATGCGTGTTGTGATGTCTTTCCCAAGGGAAGTGCTACATTTCTGGGGTGTCAATGGTGTTTTTTTTTTCTTTTCTGGTGTGTGTGTGTGTGTATATGTGTGGGTGTGGGTGTGTGTGTGTGTGTGTGTGGAGGGTGAACAGTACCGCTGGAGTTTAGCTCATTTGTGTGTGTATGTGTGCAAGAGAAAGTTTAGTTGACGTTTATGTGTGTGTGTGTGTGTGTGTGTGTGTGTGTGTGTGTGTGTGTGTGTGGAGGGTGAACAGTACCACTGGAGTTTAGCTCATTTGTGTGTATATGTGTGCAAGAGAAAGTTTAGTTGATGTTTGTGTGTGTGTGTGTGTGTGTGTGTGTGTGTGTGTGTGTATGTTGGGGGTGGATTCATAGACTCCCCTGCTGTGAGCATCTCCTTAATGAACACAATGGGGTGCATTCATGCAGACCTGACCGTTCTGACCCCCCAAACTCACTCCCCTCTGGAGGGGGACCGACAGGCCCTTTTCAGGGGTCCCCAAGGGTCCCCCGCACCCCGCCGCAAAGCACCCATCACCAGAAGCACAGGCACACACACACACACACACACACACACAGTCACAGTCACACACAGTATCTATATCTTTTTTCACTCATACACTACATGAGTCCACACACACGTCACGAGCCCACAGGCATCACAGCACACACACACACACATGCACACACAGACACGTCACACTGACAAACATACACAACCTGCTAAACAAACATACAGAAAAGGGTTCCTATACACACTGTCTGGTGTATGGAGTAAACACACAGACACACACACACACACACACACACACACAGACACACACACACACACACACACACACACACACACACACACACACACACACACACACACACACACACACACACAGAGAGAGACATATGCACACTCTGCAATATCATTGCCTTTGCAAAGCCCTGCTCTCTCTTTCTTTCCTGCCACCCTTTTCATTAAATCTGTTCACTATATCTTTTTACCTTTCCACTTAAATGTGTAGGAGCTCCATACTTCTCTCTCTCTTTCTCTCTCTCTCTCTCGCTCTCTCTCTCACTGTCCTTGCAGCTCTTTTCCTTATTTTTGCCTCTATTCATCCTATTTCTTTTCCCCCAGTTTTTACGTAATTCAATTTCACCCCTTACAACCTCTCCCAATTGTGTGTGTGTGTGTGTGTGGGTTGAACAGTACCACTGGAGTTTAGCTCATTTGTGTGTGTGTGTGTGTGTGTGTGTGTGTGTGTGTGTGTGTGTGTGTGTGTGTGTGTGTGCTGTGAAAGAGAAAGTTTAGTTGATGTGTGTGTGTATGTGTGTGTGTGAGTGAGTGTGTGTGTGTGTGTGTGTGTGTTTTGCGATCACCCCTGCTGTGTGGAAGAAGCCTTCCTTCATCCTTCTTTGCATTCCAAAGGCTTCCCTCAAAGCCCCTGAAATGGACAGACAGAGGGGAAGGAGAAAGAAAGAAAGGAAGCGAGGGAACGACATCCACTCTCTGTTCCTCTCTCTCTCTCTCTCTCTCTCTTTCTCTGTCTATAGAGAAGAGAAACAGTATCTCTATCTTTTTTATTGCGGAAAGTGAGGCAGTGGAATCTTGAGGTTGTGGTGGGATGTAAGGGTATATTTGTGTGTGTGTGTGTGTGTGTGTGTGTGTGTGTGTGTTTGAAACACATGATTCTGTTTTATCACCTGTCAGCAGAGAAAGAAGGGGCTCTTTTTAAAGACTGTTGGAAAAAGAGTGGAGGTCCAGTGCATTAGGTATTGCACTGCACTGCACTGAGGCCTCCTGGGTCTGATGGGTAATATTCTACATTCTCTGAGTTTCATTTGTTTCAGTATTTCAGTGTTATTCCAGTTATCTTGTATTATTTATGTTTTATGTTATTTTATTATTCTGCTGTTTTTATATTATTTTTATTGTCATGTATTCACACGTCATTTGGGAAAATAAACACACTAATGAATAGATACATAAATGAATACACACATACTAACTCACACACACACACACACACACACACACTCACACACACACACACACACGTATACATAGGCCTATATACATAAACTCTGATAGAGTTGTTTGCAGTTGTCTTTTGCCGTTGCAAATTCAGACACACACATACTCTCTCTCTCTCTCTCTCTCTCTCTCTCTCTCTCTCTCTCTCTCTCTCTCTCTCACACACACACACACACACACAGACATATACAATATACATATAGGCCTACATAAACTCCAATAGAGTTGTTTGCAGTTGTTCTGTTGCAAATTCAGTTTCAATAGTTTAACCTGGATGATAATTAGTGATTAACACAGAGTTTTAATAATGAAAGTTTATTTTTGTCAATGAGGACAGCCAACTGGGCCGAGGTGCTTTTTAAAGTATGTAATGCCAACCTCAGCAGTTTACATACACAGGCTCCTGCATTGAGAAAACTAACAAAGCAGTGTTTCAGAGAGTGATAGAGAGAGAAAGAGAGGGTAAGCGAGAGATGTATGTACTTAGACTGGTGTTTGCATGTTTATAAGGAGTAGTCTCTGTGTGTGTGTGTGTGTGTGTGTGTGTGTGTGTGTGTGTGTGTGTGTGTGTGTGTGTGTGTTTGTCTGTGTGTGTCTGTCTCTCTCTGTGTGTGTGCATGTGTGTGTGTGTGTGTGTGTGTGTGTGTGTGTGTGTGTGTGTGTGTGTGTTTGTGTGTGTGTGTGTGTGTGTTCATATTAGCTGCTATCAAATTGCCATCTCGGTCCCCCACCATGTATGGACAGGATTCATTGGGCTGGGTGTCCGGTGCAACCCATGAGGGGTTAGGGGGAGATCGGTGAAGAGAGGGGCAGGTGGGGCAGTTTGTGACTGGGGAGGGGCAGGTGGGGCAGTTTGTGACTGGGGAGGGGCAGGTGGGGCAGTTTGTGACTGGGGAGGGGGCAAAAGCTGAATAGCCCCAGGGCACAGGTCAGGCAGAGAGAAAATGAAAAAAAGAAGCCTATCTATTTCTAAACCACGTGAGAACTTTCTAGAGCCATAAAGACGCTAACCTACTCAATCACCCAGGTCACTGATTCACCCACATCACTGAGACAGACCACATCATGAATAAATGAATAAATTCATTAATTAATAAATGAATGAAGAAATGAATCTACTAATCAACAGACTATGCCTGTGGACCACAAAATCACACCTGATGTCTACATAAGCAGGAAGCAATGATTAATAAATAAATAAACTAGAAAAGCGTTCAGAGAGCGCAGACCTCCGCCAAGGCAATGTGGTCACAGACACAAGATTCCAGATCATGTTCTGGATCACCAATCGCCACCAAATCATTGAATAAGTTCTTGCTTGTCCCAGTATACACAAATTTTTATGAAAATTTCATCCAAATCCGTGCAGTACTTTTCAAGTTATCCTGCTGACAAACAGAGGACCATCAAAGGAACGTGTTGTAAACTGATTCACAATTAAATAGGCTAAGCTATCAGAAGGGAAAATAAACTTTAACAATATTATCTGAGGAGGACATTTCAGACCTGCTGTAATTATGTGTGTGAGTTAGAGCTCTCCAGACATCATGATGACAAAAGAAAAGGAATGAGTTGCCAATGTAGCACACACGCTAAGTGTATGTGGGTTTCTTCTTATGTCCTTTGGTGGGTTGGAGGAAAATCATTTTATCTGTGTGTGTGTGTGTGTGTGTGTGTGTGTGTGCGTGTGTGTGTGTGTGTTTTCTCAGGTCCCTTGATGCTGGTAGGCCATATATCAGCAGTAAATTAAAGCTGATGGTGTGATCTGGGGGCCAGGCCCAGGGTCAACCTTGACTCTTTGTGTTGGTAATGCACATTAGGGTGCGGCTGGGTGCCCACTTTGACCAGCGCTGACCTGGGTGACTGACCACACACACACAG
>JAODXP020001105.1:5000-12500 GCA_027497455.2 Sardinella longiceps | reverse complement strand
ATTCTCTTGCCTCTCCACCCCATTATAACCTAGACCACATCTCTCTCTCTCTCTCTCTCTCTCTCTCTCTCTCTCTCTCTCTCTCTCTCTCTCTATCTATCTATCCTTCTCTCTCTCCACCCCATTATAACCTAGACCACATCTCTCTCTCTCTCTCTCTCTCTCTCTCTCTCTCTCTCTCTCTCTCTCTCTCTGTCTTTATACCTTCCTTCTCTCTCTCCACCCCTTTATAACCTACACCACATCTCTCTCTCTCTCTCTCTCTCTCTCTCTCTATCTATCTATCCTTCTCTCTCTCTCCACCCCATTATAACCCAGACCACATCTCTCTCTCTCTCTCTCTCTCTCTCTCTCTCTCTCTCTCTCTCTCTCTCATTAATGTATAATATATCCCCCTGATAACGCCACCCTTGTGTGGGCAAACTAAGATCCATTTCTCTGTGGTCTGCACTTGAACGCATGCGGCACATAAAACATATGGATTGTCTCAAAGCCATAAATGAGCCCAAAGGGTTGACTGGTGTGTTTATAAATTACATTTTATTTGTCTCATTCCTGGGCTGTATAGTGCAGAGCATTTTATGCTGGAGCATTTTTGTTGATTTTTAGCAAGATGCCTCCCAAATCAGACAGACAGATTCAGACACTTTTACATGACTGAGAGAGACTACTCTACATGCTCCAGGCCCAGATTCCTGTTTAGTCAGACACTGAGATCTCACACCAAGACCCACTAAAGCTGTAAGATGGCTTTTGTTACTCATGCTGATCTGAGTTAGCTCATGCCACTCTAATGTTTATGATATTCCCAATGACATTTCATGTCATTCGGAAAATAACGAACGCGTTCAGGCAAGTTCAGAGACATCGCTCTAAAGTGTGTGCTGATTGGCTAAACTGTACGCTAATCGAAGTAGGCGGGCTGGTCCAGACTACTGTATGGAGGTAAAATACTTTTAGCGTAAATACGTAGGATAGCGTTGCCAGGCTAATGTAGTGTGCCATCTGAAGAGATACACTGTAAAGGACAGTATCTCTTGTGTGTGTGTATAGAACAGAGTCTCTTGTGTGTGTGTGTGTGTGTGTGTGTGTGTGTGTGTGTGTGTGTGTGTGTGTAAGACCAGTGTCTCTTGTGTGTGTGTGTAGAACAGAGTCTCTTGTGTGTGTGTGTGTGTGTGTGTGTGTGTGTAAGACAAGTGTCTCTTGTGTGTGTGTGTGTAAGACCAGTGTCTCTTGTGTGTGTGTGTGTGTGTGTGTGTGTGTAAGACCAGTGTCTCTTGTGTGTGTGTGTGTAAGACCAGTGTCTCTTGTGTGTGTGTGTAAGACCAGTGTCTCTTGTGTGTGTGTGTAAGACCAGTGTCTCTTGTGTGTGTGTGTGTGTGTGTGTGTGTGTGTGTGTGTGTGTGTGTGTGTGTGTAAGACCAGTGTCTCTTGTGTGTGTGTGTGTGTGTGTGTGTGTGTAAGACCAGTGTCTCTTGTGTGTGTGTAAGACCAGTGTCTCTTGTGTGTGTGTGTGTGTGTAAGACCAGTGTCTAGTGTGTGTGTGTGTGTGTAAGACCAGTGTCTCTTGTGTGTGTGTGTGTGTGTGTGTGTGTGTGTAAGACCAGTGTCTGTGTGTGTGTGTGTGTGTGTGTGTGTGTGTGTGTGTAAGACCAGTGTCTGTTGTGTGTGTGTGTGTAAGACCAGTGTCTCTTGTGTGTGTGTGTGTGTGTGTGTGTGTGTGTGTGTGTGTGTGTGTGTGTGTGTGTGTGTGTGTGTGTGTGTGTAAGACCAGTGTCTCTTGTGTGTGTGTGTGTGTGTGTAAGACCAGTGTCTCTTGTGTGTGTGTGTGTGTGTAAGACCAGTGTCTCTTTGTGTGTGTGTGTAAGACAAGTGTCTCTTGTGTGTGTGTGTATATAGAACAGAGTCTCTTGTGTGTGTGTGTGTGTGTGTGTAAGACCAGTGTCTCTTGTGTATGTGTGTGTAAGACCAGTGTCTCTTGTGTATGTGTGTGTAAGACCAGTGTCTCTTGTGTGTGTGTGTGTGTAAGACCAGTGTCTCTTGTGTATGTGTGTAAGACCAGTGTCTCTTGTGTGTGTGTGTGTGTGTGTGTGTGTGTGTGTAAGACCAGTGTCTCTAGTGTGTGTGTGTGTGTGTCTGTGTGTAAGACCAGTGTCTCTTGTGTGTGTGTGTAAGACAAGTGTCTCTTGTGTGTGTGTGTAAGACAAGTGTCTCTTGTGTGTGTGTGTTTGTAAGACAAGTGTCTCTTGTGTGTGTGTGTGTGTGTGTGTGTGTAAGACCAGTGTCTCTTGTGTATGTGTGTGTAAGACCAGTGTCTCTTTGTGTGTGTGTGTAAGACAAGTGTCTCTTGTGTGTGTGTGTGTGTAAGACCAGTGTCTCTTGTGTGTGTGTGTGTAAGACCAGTGTCTCTTTGTGTGTGTGTGTGTGTGTGTAAGACCAGTGTCTCTTGTGTGTGTGTGTAAGACCAGTGTCTCTTGTGTGTGTGTGTGTGTGTGTAAGACCAGTGTCTCTTGTGTGTGTGTGTAAGACAAGTGTCTCTTGTGTGTGTGTGTGTGTGTGTAAGACCAGTGTCTCTTGTGTGTGTGTGTGTGTGTGTGTGTAAGACCAGTGTCTCTTGTGTGTGTGTGTGTAAGACAAGTGTCTCTTGTGTGTGTGTGTAAGACAAGTGTCTCTTGTGTGTGTGTGTGTGTAAGACAAGTGTCTCTTGTGTGTGTGTGTGTGTGTGTAAGACCAGTGTCTCTTGTGTGTGTGTCTGTGTGTGTGTGTAAGACCAGTGTCTCTTGTGTGTGTGTGTGTGTGTGTGTGTGTGTGTGCGTGTAAGACAAGTGTCTCTTGTGTGTGTGTGTGTGTGTGTGTGTGTGTGTGCGTGTAAGACAAGTGTCTCTTGTGTGTGTGTGTAAGACCAGTGTCTCTTTGTGTGTGTGTGTGTATATAGAACAGAGTCTCTTGTGTGTGTGTGTGTAAGACCAGTGTCTCTTGTGTGTGTGTGTAAGACCAGTGTCTCTTGTGTGTGTGTGTGAGACCAGTGTCTCTTGTGTGTGTGTGTGTAAGACCAGTGTCTCTTGTGTGTGTGTGTGTGTGTGTGTGTAAGACCAGTGTCTCTTTGTGTGTGTGTGTGTGTGTAAGACCAATTCAATTCACCTTTGGCTAAGCCCCGCCCCCCATTGTTGACATTCCAGACTCCGACATCGCTTACTAAAGTTGCACAGGAATATAATGGGAAACAGTACGTCTGTCTGTAAAAATGAACAACTCGTGACTTTTGTGCAGACCTAACAATATGATTACAATATGCCTGTTTAGGTGAAAGCCAGTATGACATCGAGGGATATGTTGCAAAATTAAAATCTGGCTTCGTTGAATGCCAGGAGATGGATATTCACTATAGCCTAATGTTAGATTTAATAGCAATGCTTCGTCTCATTTGGATCAGGATGAAGGATACTATCTTGTAACAAACAGGTGACAAATAAATGATTGAACAGTTAAGCACATCGTAACATTAGTGTCTCTATATTTTAGTCAATGTACAGTAAATAAATTATTTCCCTAACGTTAACTGTTAAGGGCGAACATGCTGCTGCTGTTAACCCACGTTAGCCCATTTTAACTTAGGCTACAGTGCTACATGAAGTTCATGAACAACTCCGTTTGCTCTGTTGATCCTTGATCGCTCACACCTCCACTTTCACATGGAAAGCACAAGCCCAAGTCCCTTTTAACTGTTTCTACAACCATCAACACGTTTTTACCGAAGATCATTCATATTTGTCCAGACGAATCTCCCTCTCTCAACACTGAAAGTTAACAGTGATTTGCAAGCTATGCTAGCGATATAACAGTGACGGCTGTGTTTGTTTTCTTTAAGTAACACGAATATTATCTACAACGTTGACATGTATTAAGCCCAATAAGCAACCGTAATTGTTTATTTCACATTGAATGGACTGTGTGACTTAATCCACAGGCATGTTAGTTCGTCTTGTTATGGTTTAGTTGGAGCTGTCTTCTAGGGAAAGCCAAAAGGTGGGAGCTTGGAGGAATTCATTTAATTAAACTTAACGTAATTTACAAAGATCTGAACGAAAATGACATGGCATTCCTCACATCAGTGTTAAATCAATACAGTCCATATAATGTGGCCACTGTTCTATATTTTCATCTCTATAAATCTGAAGAAATACGGAGAAAATTCAAGTCTCCTAATGCAACTCTATGGGGCTTACGCCAGCGAATGTCGGACCCCTGCCGGACAATGAATCATTCTGAACTCCAATTGGTTTATCTGCGTTCGATGGGCGGGGCTTAGCCAAAGGTGAATTCAATTCAATTTTATTTGTATAGCGCACAAATACAGTACATTGTCTCACGGCGCTTTACAGACAGTACGGGAAGCATCCATGAGAATCAGGGGCAAGGAAAAACTCCCTCGCTTTGTAAATAATTTGTTATGTAGGAAGAAACCTTGGGCAGATCCACGCCTCATGGACTCAGCCTACCTGCCTGGGGCCTAATAAAGTATCCGTAAAGTCTGATGCATAGATTGACCATGATTGACCAACACAAAACAGTATGAGTACTGAATGTAGTCAGAGATGATATACACATAGTTTGTGTGACAGTCAGGGCCAAGGGATGGAGTCAGTAGTTGGAGTGTGGGTTTAGTCAGTAATTGGAGTGGGATCAGAGTTCATTGGGTATTGGTCGCCATCTAAGTAGTGGTCATCAGGGGGCCATCAGGCTAGTTCCATCAGGGCCTCAGAGAAAAGGGGAGGATGGTCCTGGTGTGTGGCTCAGCAGGGTTGGTCAGCATCCGTAGTGGGGTAGGGTTGGTGGCAGGGAGGTTCATCACTCAGCCAGTGCGTCGGGGCAGAGGAGGCAAGAGAGACAAAAGAAACAGAAACAAGAGGGTTAGGCCAATCTAGGAGGATATCACTTCATGATATGTCTCTTGTGTGTGTGTGTGTGTGTGTGTGTGTGTGTGTGTGTGTGTGTGTGTGTGTGTGTGTGTGTGTGTGTGTGTGTGTGTATGTGTGTGTGTGTACTCTAAATGTTGTGTAATATAACATATAATAAGTGTAATATATAATAAGTGTTCTCTTCATGCTGTGCAGTAAATGACCGGGTGGAATGGAATACTGTTTTCTGATTGGCTGCCTTCTAAAGAGCATTGATATGGAACGCTGGTGAAATGTTTTAACCAACTAACATCACATGTTTTCAATTCTGATAACAGTACACCTGTGATGTTAGTTGGTTAAAACATTTCACCAGCGTTCCATATCAATGCTCTTTAGAAGGCAGCCTTATGCTTCTTCTTTCATATGAAAATAGTACCCCAACCGAACAGGTTAACTTCTTTCAAAACGGAGCCACATGTGTCATTCATGTTTTAAACACTTCCTTACCGTCCATACATTCTAGTTGCACCCGGATGATCCGCAGGATAACGGCCTTGGAGGTTTCTCTAAATATAAGGCAATAATGGACTTGGCGGAAGCAAACTGTTGTTAGCCTCCACATCGTCCATTATCACCTTCTATCGCGACACCTGGGAGGACATTATCCCTTACATGCACACGTGTCCCTTGCTGTAGTGTGTGTGTGTGTGTGTGTGTGTGTGTGTGTGTGTGTGTGTGTGTGTGTGTGTGTGTGTGTGTGTTGCACACGTGTCCCTTGCTGTAGTGATGGCAGTACTGTAAGTGTAGTAGAGTAGTAGACTTCACTGTGTGTGTGTGTGTGTGTGTGTGTGTGTGTGTGTGTGTGTGTGTGTGTGTTGCACACGTGTCCCTTGCTGTAGTGATGGCAGGACTGTAAGTGTAGTATAGTAGTAGACTTCACTGTGTGTGTGTGTGTGTGTGTGTGTGTGTGTGTGTGTGTGTGTGTGTGTGTGTGTGTGTGTGTGTGTGTGTGTGTGCTGTAAGGTGAGTGCAGAACTGATGACTGATCTGCAGGTGAATGAGAAGGGTCAAATCCACGCTGTCCCCAAGCGCACAAGCCAGTGTGTGTGTGTGTGTGTGTGTGTGTGTGTGTGTGTGTGTGTGTGTGTGCTGTAAGGTGAGTGCAGACCTGATGACTGATCTGCAGGTGAATGAGAAGGGTCAAATCCACGCCGTCCTCAAGCGCACAAGCCTGTGTGTGTGTGTGTGTGTGTGTGTGTGTGTGTGTGTGCTGTAAGGTGAGTGTGAAACTGATGACTGATCTCCTGGTGAATGAGAAGGGTCAAATCCACGCCGTCCCCAAACGCACGAGCCTGCGTGTAGTACCGACCTGTCCTGTCTCCGCGTGTGCGTGTGTGTGTGTGTGTGTGTGTGTCGTACCGACCTGTCCTGTCTGCCCGCACGCCCGGCACTGAAATAAAGACGTATTGGGTCACACGAAGCGGCTGGTGTTGATTGGTACTTGGTTAAAGTATGATGTATGAGTCGGGCTCGGAACGCACGGCTATGTGGAAGTCATTACACCCCAACTTCCCTGCCCTGCCTCACACACACACACACACACACACACACACACACACACACACACACACACACACACACACACACACACACACACACACACTCACCCCTACTTCCCTGCCCTGCCTCTCACACACACACACACACACACACACACACACACACACACACACACACACACACACACACACACACACACACACACACACACACATTACACCCTTACTTCCCTGCCCCGCTTCAATTCCACATTCCATTTTACAGGAGATCGTCCAGCAGGCCTTTAATGCGAGAATATAGATGAGTCGCTTATTGTAAAATGAGTATGTGATTTATGACATGTACTTTGTCAAATTAAGTATACTTTGGGCTAGGTAGTTAAACGCAGCTGGGAAGTTTGGTGCCGGACTTCCCCTTGCACTTTGTCCAGTATTAGTCTGTCTGTCTGTCTGTCTGTCTATCTGTCTGTCTCTGATTAATGGAACAGAGGATACAGCATCATCTAGCCTGGCACGCCCTCCCAGTGACGTAACACCTTCAGTGTGTGTGTGTGTGTGTGTGTGTGTGGTCTGGTCTAGCCTGGCACGCCCTCCCAGTCACGTAATACCATCAGCGTTGCTCTCGCTGGTCTGGCCAGCTACAATCTAAACAGCGTTTCTGAGGTCCAGAAAATTATTGAACTCCACCCCCTTGATTAGGAACCAATCAACTTTGAGCAGCTCCAACAGCTCTTAGTAGCTGTTTAAGCAGTTACATACATCAAAGGAAAAGGTGGTGTGATTGGTTTAGCATTTTCTAACATCGACCAATAGCAAACCCAGGCATTAGAGGGAGGCGGGTCAACCATGCGCTTTGGGAAACGTTTGTTGTACGGACTCTTAGTTAGACCAACGTCTTGGCAGAGCTTTCAAAGTCGATGGCAATCAGGCTAAGCTGCCGTAGTAACCGTGAGTAAATGATTAACATGCCAAGCCCGCCCTCAGCCCCCCACCCATCCACCCCCCCCCCCCCCACACACCCACACACACACACACACACA
>JAODXP020001104.1:12500-15000 GCA_027497455.2 Sardinella longiceps | reverse complement strand
AGAAGATGAACAGACCCTGAAAAAAAGAGAGAAGAGGCGAGGGCAAATGGAGCCAAAAACTAAAGCAGCAGGAGAGGTACAGAGGATGGGTGGATGGATAGATAGAGAAAATGAACAGAAGAGGAGAAGAGGAGAAGAGACCTGAGGACACCTGAAAGTGAAAAATAAATAAATAAACAAACAAACAAAGTGAAAAATAAATAAAGTGAAAAATCTTTTTGATCCTGCCCTTGATCCCGAGCCACTCCAGATTGTGATAAGCTGCTCTTCCATTGCTGCCTCTCTCCAACTAGCCATCTAGTCACAGCAAAACTGCCTGATAACTCTAAAAAAAATACACTGGCTCAACTTAAAAAAATTAAGGTAACAATTTGCGTGGGTCTTTTTAAGTTATGTCAACTCAAGCCGTTTTTGAGTAAACATTGTGAGACATTGTGAGAAAGTTAGACCAACTCAATTTGTTTAGCACAAGCAACTCAATTATATTGTGATGAAATTAATATAATTAAGTTAGTTCAACTTAATTAAGTTTTTAGAGGACAACTCAGATTAGGTTAATAGTGCTAAACTAATTGAGTTCTTTTAACTAGAAAAGTTTCACAATATTTACTCAAAAAAACGCTGGAGTTGAAATTACTTAAAAAGACCCACGCAAATTGTTGCCTTAATTTTTTTAAGTTGAGCCAGTGTAATTCTTTGTTATGTAGCCTAACTTATTTCACCTCTGAATAAAAACACACAGAAATTATTTTTTTCTAAAACATTTGTTTATTATCAAAACAGTGCCAAAATATCCATGGCAAAAACAGTCTTAGTCGGGACTAAGCAGTAACAATGCATAAAACTGCTCTTTATTTGTATAATGAAACGCTTGAAGTAAAATGGATTATGTGATCATGGATAGCCAAATGATTACCAAATCCAGATAAAATCCTGATTAAACCTTTTGACCGGGCCCAGCGTCTTTTATCATAATTTAACATCAGGGTGTTTTATCTAATGCAAAAAAAAATGGTTTGAGATCAATCCTACAGTACTTTACTGGATACCAATGTAACACCTCCACACTCCAGACAAAATATGACATGCTAACATTCAGTCCATGTAAGTCTTAACCTGTTTTCCATTGTGAGTAACAGATGACAAGATTGTTCTCAAGGCCTTGAAACCCATGGCTATGTCCAGTAGGTGAGCTGCAAAGAAGAAGTTGTTGTAGTGTCCCAGGATGAACATGGTCATGTACCAGGTCAGATACAGGAAGGACTCTAAACACAAAGAATGGGATTAAAACATAAAATTTCATGTCAACCGCGTGACTGTATGCGCAACACAACTTACCAGTGATACTATGCTGCCCTCGCGCTGCGTTCCTAGCTTGCAGAACTAGACAGCTAGCTAACACTTGAATGGTGGTTGAACTTCAATAAATCCAGGAGGCAAATCTGTCCTGTCTTGCATTTACTGGTATATTCAGGCACTCATTCGTTACAAAGATTGCTTGTAAAACTGTAACAAATACAGAAATAAAGAAACATAAATTTCACATAGAAATACATTCAAAAGTGTCTGCTTCAATATCCTACACGGACGTCACGAGAGCTAGCATGACTGAATTAGCCGCTAAGTTACACAAACTTAAATCACTTGTACATTGCAGTTCTAGCAGAAAATCATGTTCTTACATAAAGTATTCACTTAAAGACAAATATGTCCAAGACTCGAGTGTTAATTCAGATTTTGGTAGCAGCATACAAAACGTGGCTTCCTTCCTTCACTGGGAAAACTTTTGAACTAAACAAACTCTGAGGAAGGTTCACATCTTTTTTATGGAAGGCAGAATAGATACATTTTCTGTGGAATTCAATGACAACAGCTTAATTTCTTCACATCTTTAGCACAGCAGTTGTTTAGAGACATTACCCTTCACAATTTCAGTTTTTTTCCCAAATGGTTAAATTAACGTTACCACAGAACAAGCAGCAGCTAACTAGCACTAGCCAGATAGCTAAAAGCATCTTTTGAAACGTTCAAATTAGGGCAAGCTACGTCAATTTCATATGCTAGTGTCACGTAAAAACGATTGTATGCACTGTGTGCTGTTGTTTTATCAATGTTGCTTGTAAAACAAAAATAAAAAGGCTTAGCACGTACCTTAGATTTGCGATGTTCAGGATCCACTCGTTCAATATGGCTCTGATTCATTCCATGTTCACTCAGTCGTTGACCGCGTGGTCTGGATGGAAGGTTCTGATAGGATACTCAGCTTTGTAAGTTTGGTCACGACATTTTCAAGTTTCACTAACTTAATACGTATCTGTTGTTAGGTGAACGCAAGATTGTTTGTTGAAAATCCATATATTAATAAGTTGGGACAATTTTTGTCTTTTTCAGTTTGACAAACTCCTTAAATTAAGTTGTTGACTCACCTATACATGTACATGTAACAAAGTTACATTTTTTATGTTGAAAATGTTCTTTATTTTAAGTTCTATCTACTAAC
>JAODXP020001104.1:0-5000 GCA_027497455.2 Sardinella longiceps | reverse complement strand
TTAGTTTTAAACACACACACACACACACACACACACACACACACACACACACACACACACACACACACTCACACACCAGTGTTGGGAATAACGCTGTTACAGTATAACGGCGTTACTAACGCAGTTACTTTTTTTCAGTTTTCCATATTCATAACGCCGTTTCCGTTACTGCCCATGTAACGCTACACGTTACTATCCATATGCGCCCGACACAGGCGCACTGTTCGCGCTCAGCAGGATAAAGGAGATCGCACTTTCTTTTCATATTCAGGCCAGTACATGCGCCCGACGCAAGAGCTCTTTTCTTTTAGCCTATACAGTGGAGTTCTCATCCCAGAGAAACGTCTATCGGGCGCATCAATTGAAATGGCAAGATCAAAGGTTTGCAACGCTGATACTGATATTTCGGTGTGTTAAATAGTTCGGTGACATTACATCAAAAATAATATGATAGGCTACAGTTCCTCCTCCTTCACTTGGCTCATGTCTGATAAACTCAAACGATATACCAAATTAGAACAGAGTGAGATCCTACCGATTTCAAACGTGATATCTCCAAATAATGTCTCCAAGCTCCCCAAGGTGTTCACCGGCCATTTGTGACTTTGCTAACCTATATATGTCAAACTTGTCCCTCCTGCATTAGCCCTATGGTCATCTCAGACAACAATGCAGTGCACTGGAAGTTTGAGACTATTTCATCCCTGTTTAATAAACAGTGCTGCCAAAATAGCCCGGTATTAATATAATTCAATTAATTACTAACCCAGAGCAAACTATTTCAAGAAATATTAAAATATACTTCTAACCTAATAACATGCTGCATAGGTATCTCCAAAAATATGCCAACATATATTTTCTTGATATTAAAGCTGGTGTATGACAAATAAATTATTGAAAATCCAGTTGATTTTATGTCCAATGATAAGGGGAGGGGCAAATTCTTGACATAGCCTGGCCCTATGCCATATAGACTACAGTAAGCCTATTTGAATGTATTTTAAATTGCATGCAGTAATTTAGTTTGTGGTGTAAGTCTCCAAGATGGCGTCCACAGGTGAGACAGGTGCGCTTGCTGCTCTCCTGTTATATGTTTTACTATCAAACCTTTGTGGAAATACAACTGGAAGTCCTAAAGATGATTTGAACAATGTTTCCTCCAAATGCCAAAGAGTTAAACTCCTAAAAACATCGGGGAGCGACAACAAACATCTCGGCTTTGGACGGGGTGTACTTCATAATTACGTTTGGGTTAAGTCTCCACAAAATGGACCTAGGCAAAAAACGCTAGATGTGAACAAACGCCAAAACAACAACAGGCTTATAATATCACTCTGTCTGCTACTATCTGGCGATATACACCAGTGCCCTGGTCCAGAGACAAACAACGTTAACGTTACACCCGACGGACTACCCACGAAGTCAAGGGAGAGAGCGAGCGGCTGCCTGCAACTTGCTGCGGTCGCGAACATTAACCTGGAGAACAGGCTATCACTACCTGATCTTGGGACATCCAACGTGGCCTGTGGTGCGGCTAGCGGACACGGGCAGCTGCCGGAGCGGGAGCGGCAACCAGAGCAGGTGCTGCTTAGTTCAAGTGAGGCTGCAAATCCAACTACCAGCGGATACCGGGCGCCGAGGCAGAAGAGAAGGGGGCCGCAAACCGAGTCAGCTGGAGGTCACAGAACATTGGTGGAGACGGGACTGTTAACCGGGCAAGGCAAGAAAGCCGACATTCAAAATCTGCGGACACCAACACAGGCGACCAACAACTCGCTGCCACAGCCCACTTCAGCGACGAGGGTTAACTCACTCGGCTTAAGCGAGGAACAGTTGTCGGTCTTTACATCGAAGGGCTTGCACTGTTTTCATCTAAACATTCGCAGCTTACTGCCAAAGATTACGGAGGTACGTGAGCTGGCTAGGACAATCAACGCAAGCATTCTATGTTTCTCAGAGACATGGTTAGACTGCAACATCATGGACTCCGAAGTTGAAATTGAAAACTATAGTATTGTTCGCAAAGACCGCAATAGACAAGGGGGTGGAGTATGTATATTTGTCAGGTCGGATATAGATATTAGATTACGACAGGATATGGACAATGACAACCTGGAAGCATTGTGGATTGATATTTTGTTTCCAAAGAGCAAACCAATACTGCTTAGTGCTGTTTATAGACCTCCCCATCAGAGTGACTTTATCCAAAATCTAGAATCTGTTTGTGCAGGATGTCATGATTTTTTAAACCGGGATGTGATTTTAATGGCAGATAACAATATTGATATTTTGAATACAGATGGGCTATTATGCAAAGGCTTTGATGAATTCTTGAAAACACATGGTCTAACTCAATTAATTAATGTGCCAACCAGAATAACTGAACATAGTCAAACCATTATTGATCATATCATGGTATCTGATGCATGTAAAATCCTACAAAGTGGAGTCATTGTATATGGAATTAGTGATCATTTTATAACTTATTGTACTAGGAAAGTTAAGAGGGTACCTATAAATTGTCATAAGACTGTCATAGGCAGAAGCTTGAAAATGTATAACATAAGCAACTTCCAGGAGAAGCTTAGAGATGTACAATGGATGAACATTACCATCATAAAAGATGTTGATAAAGCATGGGTCCGATTTCAATCGATTTTTCTGGATATACTTAACAAAACAGTCCCACTTAAAGAGACTAGGATAAAACAGAGATCCCAGCCTTGGATTACTGATGAAATCCTGGACACCATTCACTTAAGGAATAAAAAGTTAATTGAATTTAAACATAGTAAACTCCCTGCCCTCTTTAAAGATTACAAAACACTAAGAAATAAGGTGCAACGATTAGTAAAAGATGCAAAAAGGGATTTTTTTAGGTTAAAAATTGAAGAACATAAAAAGGATCCTCAGAAATTGTGGGCAACTCTTAGACCCTTGGGGATGAAAGAGAACCTTAAGCAAAAGCAAGGTAAAATAGGTCTAGACATAAATGGGTCTATATCATATGAAAAAAGAATAGTGGCAGATCATTTTAATGGATTCTTTACAACAATAGCAAGTAATCTGGTACAGAAGCTTCCATCTACGTCAGGTATTTTTAGTGATCCACAGACGGTACATGAGTTTTATAAAGAAAGGGGTGTTAAGCCAGACACTTTTTATTTTAAACAAGTAACAGAGGAGATGGTACTAAAACAGCTCAAGGGCCTGAATCCATCCAAGGCTACAGGTTTTGACAACATCCCTGCTAGGTTCCTTAGAGATGCTGCTGAAATAATTACTCCTGTTTTGACATATCTTATAAACCTATCAATTGCAAATAACCACTTTCCTAGTAAACTTAAGGTGGCTAGAGTAATACCTTTATTTAAAAAAGGTTCTAGGTCTGATCCAGGAAACTTCCGTCCAGTGTCTATCTTGTGTGCAATATCAAAAATCATTGAAAGGATAATTTATGAACAAATAGATAGTTATCTAGCTGAGCAGGACCTGCTATTTGATTTCCAGTCAGGCTTTAGACAAGCACACTCCACTGATACCTGTCTTCTTTTTCTGACAGATTTTATTAGGAAAGAGGTGGACAATGGAAATTTCTGTGGCATGGTGTTAATAGACCTTCAAAAGGCGTTTGATACTGTTCAGTATGATGTCCTTTTAAACAAGCTTAAAGCTTTAGGGTTCACAAACTCAGCTGTTCAATGGGGAAGGTCATATTTATATGAGAGAGAACAGGTGGTAGATGTGGAAGGGACCATGTCCACTCCCTTTAAATTAACTTGTGGAGTTCCCCAGGGAAGTATACTAGGCCCTCTCTTTTTTTTGTTATATGTTAATGACATGCAGGCAGCCATAAATTGTAATCTGTTTTTGTTTGCAGACGACTCTGCTATTCTAGTGTCTCATAAAGAGAAAGCAGAGGTGGAAAGGCTGCTTAGCTCAGAACTCTGTAACCTTAGTACTTGGTTGATAGATAACAAGCTGTCTCTCCATCTTGGAAAGACCGAATCAATTCTTTTTGGGTCCAGAAATAAATTTAAAAAAGTTGAGGGTTTTAAGGTAGCTGTGGGTGATACTGACATCAAGGCCAAGGAAGTGGTCACCTATTTAGGTTGCATACTTGATGATAAATTATCAGGAGAGCATATGGCCCAAAGAGTTATTTCAAAGGTTAGCCAAAGGACTAAGTACCTGTCAAGAATATCTTGTCTTTTAGACAGCAATACTTTGAAAGTCTTGGGTGATGCTCTTGTCCAATGCCATCTGGACTATGCCTGCACATCCTGGTACACTGGCACTACACAAGCCCTCAAAAACAAACTACAGATATGTCAAAATAAGCTAGCCAGAGTTATACTTAAATTACATCCTAGAACTCATCTCTGTCCAGGCCATTTTTCTAGTCTTAGATGGCTTAGAGTGGAGGAGAGAGTCTCTCAGTTGAAGCTGTGTTTAGTCTATAAGATAAGACAAAATTTGGTTCCCAAATATTTATTGAACTATTTTTCCAGAGTAAGCGACACACACAATTACTCCACCAGGGGGAGTTCAACTGATTATAGGCTATGTCGTTTTAAGAGCTGTATGGGAAAGTACTCTTTCCTATACTCAGCAGCGGTCTTATGGAATAGCGTACCAACTAACATTAAATCTCTAAACTCATCATATATACAATTTAAATCCCTAATTAAAAGATGGCTCACTAACTTATAAACTAAATCATTTTTTAGTACATGTGTTTTTCTGTTTGTATTGTCTGCATGTCTTATTTGTATTTAATTTCTCTTTTTATTTTCTATATGGTGTCCTTTGTTTTTGTCTTTGTTTGTTTTAATATCATTTGTTGATCCCTTTCCCCTTTCTTTTGTCTTAAATGTTATGTCTTGATTGTTTTTACACCAAAGGACCACAATGGAAATAAGCCCTTGGGCTTTTTTGTGTCTTTTTTATCCTTTTGAACGCTCTTGCTAAATGTGGCTGTTCAATAAAGAATCAATCAA
>JAODXP020001103.1:0-22219 GCA_027497455.2 Sardinella longiceps | reverse complement strand
AGGGCTGGGCGATAAAACGATAGCGATATGAATCGCGATAGACATGTACTCGATAGCAATAGAATATGCGCTCGATAGAACTTTCGATAGAATTCTTTTCCCCGGCGGATTCTAGCTCCACTCTGTCCGCATTTTCAAGAGGCGCGCTGCGCTCATTGACTGCGCTCTACCAGAAAGGGCACGCACTGAATGATTGTTTACTAGTTAGCTGCTGCAACTCAGGCTTGCTTTTCATGTAGCCTGAATCTAGTCAGAGATACGTTCAGCTGATTCATGTTCTGATTTAGTAATACAGGGCAATCGTAATTAATAACTGTGAGTAGATTGTTTGAAAAGTCGGAAAGGCCTGATGAACAACACTGTTCACATATGAACAGCTGACAGCCAACGGTGCACATGACGTTACTGGCTGCAGGGACAGATTTGACGATGTTAGCGCACAACGCTAGCAAGGTAAACCTACAACAGACAAAGCTCAAACTAGCTAGTATGGTAACTTGGTCAGCAACCTACTGAACACATTAAAGCTGAATGATTTTGTAATTTTACCTTAATCAAACTCATTGAAGTAATCCATGTTATCAAGTAGCCTTGTGTGAAGTGAAAAGCATGCCAGTGCACCAAAACAAACTTCGTTTTGAAGTCACATTATGCTAACGAGTCCGCATCAGAACAGTTGCCACATAGGCAACAATGTAAACCATACAAAGCTCCTCTCTGATTGGCCTATTTAATAGAAGAATAACATAACATATTTTAGTTAAAATTCCTTTATGTATTGGTAGGCCTATTTATTCAGCTTATATTTTAGTGTGGAGAGACATTAGACTTCTCCTCTTAAATTATTATTTTTTGACTACTAGTTTTATTTAAGGGAGAGAATGGGCTACTTCAGGAGTTTAAAAGAACCCTAAAATAATAGGCCACTTTAAAGCAGAATTCAACCCTGCTCAAACACTATTTTTTACTATACATTTATACATGACAGTGCTGCCATTTAATGTAATAACTATATTAAAAATAAAATATAAACCTTAAAAAAGATTAAGGTGTTTTGCGCACCTGGGACCATTTAAATACGTCATTAAAAAAATTCAATAATTATCGATATCGACCAATATACTGAGCCTATATCGTGATAGAGATTTCAGCCATATCGCCCAGCCCTAGTTGGAGGTTCTTTGATCTGAAGCGATTATAGGTGAAACGAAACGATCGGACAGCTTCGTTTATTGGCAGGCTGTCTGGTAACCGACTAAACCCTCCTCAGAAAACCATTGCCAGACCATGAATACGAATGAACAGAAGTATTATGGGCGGGCCATGTCAGGCTAGTGTCTATGGCACTCTCTGGCCTTTTTTGCCCTCACTATTGCCTTCCAGGCAGTGCTGACTTCAGGGCACTAATCACTGCAATAAATGTAGGCGAAACTCCAGAGATGCAACCTGGTTATCAAAATGATTACAAATGGGATTTTTTCTCTCTCTCCTTGTGGCCCTCAGTTCATTGTTGTGTCCCTAAATTGCCCCTAACCTATCAAAAAATTTCAAGATTATGATTAAGGTAGCTTCCAAACATTAGTCTGACATAACCCGTCCATAATACGAATTTTCATCCGTAGCCTATCTATGGTCTGGGAAAGGTCTTCTGGGGCGTGTTTACATTGGTAGAGAGTCTACTGGCCAATAAACGAAGCTGATTAGACGAGCTGTCCAATCGTTTCAAACCAGAACTGAATGCCCCCCCCCCCCCCTCTATAATCGCGTCAGGTTAAAGAACCTCCAGACCATGAATACGGATGAACAGCAGTATTATGGTCGGGCTATGTCAGGCTATCCATTCCAAACATAGAAATATATATATTCTGTATATTTCTATGGCTCCCAAATACCTCATACAGTCTATGGCTGCTGGTTTGTTCAGTAATTCATCCTGATGTTTTTTTTCCGGTCATCATAATCTTGTCTTTAAGAGCTGTCAGTTAATGCACTTCACCACAGAAAGAATTGAGAAAGCAGAACCAAAATGGAGTGATTTCGTCTTAAAGGTGCCATGCCACACCACTACAGGGTATTTAAATTGTTCTTTGAGGTCTACAAATAGGGTATGTGACTTCACTTGGACTGAGAACGGTCCAAGGAGACCGTAATGAGATCGTTTGCAGCCTGTAGGAATAGCCTTCGAAAATTTCATGCGGTTCTTCCGGTTTTTTTTTCCACTGCTGCGCTCTGATTCGCTGCTGAAGCTCGACGTTGTAAAGCACATGGACGAATATTTACATTAGTTTTACTTGCGAATTGCGAGGTACGGAAAAAAAAACTTGGAATATTATCATGAAACCGAGAAAGAGGATATCTGCACCAACCTAGCTTGCAGATTGTAAACGGCCACTTTGCAAAGGTAAGCTTACTACATAGTCAGGATGTCACAGTAGCCAACATAATCAGATACTTATAGCAAGAGTAGCCTACTGTTAGCCTACATCCACAGTCAGATTACACTTACCAAGACTGTTGAATTCGTCAAGTTGACAAGTTGTCTGTTACCATTTCATGGATATTCCTTCTTTTTCGCGAGTATTTCAAGGGGCGGGCTTTAGTCAAATACAGGAGAGCATGGATTGGGCGATAATTCTCCTCAGTCAGCCAATGGCTGTAACGTTGTCTATACTACGTAGCACTGACCATGGATTCAAACTGACCTAATTTCTTTGCATATTTCTTTTAATGGGCTATTGCCTATAGCGAAGACAGTATTACATTTTCACATGCACTGTGTAACTTGAGGTCATATAGAACTATTCTATACCAAAAGCAACAGGTAAAAACGGCTTTGTGTGGCGGGGCACCTTTAACAGTGAATAGCCTATAACTTAAACTTAGCACAAAAAGTAATAATGGCAATGATGAATGGTTTTGTTGGCAATGATCTTCTACTGTTGGCATTTGTTTCATGGGCACTACCTACTTAGTTTTTTTGCTCATCCGACAAATGCCTGTTCCCTACAAATGGAGCACCATATAAAAAGGGAAATAAACACGTTTTCCATTGTCAAAGAAACATTGTTAAAACAGAAGAATAGTCTACCAAACACATATTTCCTTACTTGTTAAGTATTTTCCAGTCTTCAGTTAAAGCCTGGCACTGGAAATGCATTGCACTGAAATGTGATTGTTGCCATGGTCTTTGACTTCTGGATAGACAAGCCTCAGCAGTAATTTCAGGACCTTGTGTCAGTAGGCCCTCTAGTGGCCAATGGTGGTAATATTATTACCACCATTGGTTTATCTTCAACTCTCCCAAAGCTAACTAGGTAGCACTAGCCTAGAACTCTAGACGTACCCCTAGCGGTAGCAAATTTTAATTTGCACATACATTCTTATGATATAGTCTGGCGTGTCAGGCTAAGGTAGCACTGAACTATACTCGGATTATATTAGCATAGCATGAAAAGACGACTGAAAACACTGACCTGTCATATTTCCGTCTCCCACGTGGATGATGTGTGTACCTCACACCGGCAGAGTCTGGACAGTTTAGGCTTTTAGTTTCCGTTGAGTCCCCTCTATCTCCAATCTATGATGATGAGGTTAATTATGGTGTTGATAAACCAACATCAAAACGGTAATCAAGATGCGTTTCTAAAAACTAGTTTCCCACTAAGATAAGTTAGCAACTTTGATGGTTGCAATGCTATTTCCCATTGACTACCAACTACTATGGTTTTGGGACATGTCCTAACACAGGGAACAGTGCCATCTCAAGGAATAGATGGCTCCATGTGCAGGGAGATAACCTTTTTATGCCATGATTAATTGTCAATGCCTTTCTTCATTTGGCACTCAAAACAGGTGTCTTTATCAGGCTACAAAATTACAGAGAAAGATAGAAAAATCTATACTTTACTTCTGACTCTTCCATTGTTCAAACTATAAATGAGATCCAAAGATTTACTTAAAAAAAAAAAAAAAAAATAGGGACTTTCCGATTTCTGAATCACTAATGCTGTTTATAGCTTCAAAAATCAGGGACAAAGTGTCCTTTTTCTTGTACTTGTTCCCAGAAATTAGGAGATACTTATGATAGTCTAGTACAATTTTCACAAAAGAGGAGTTCTAGCGGCAAATTTGAGGAAAAGTCGGTAAACCATGTTTTTTACATAATTTGAGGGTGCTGATTCTGAATATTGTGTTTACCAAGCTGAATTCTGAGTTTTAAACCTTCTAATTTGCATATTAAAATGAGCAAAACGTTTTTTTTCTTTTTTTTATTATTATTTCTAAACCAATCTGTTAAACATTATAGCATTAAGGTTGAATGTCATATTTAAGTGCTAAAATAGTGCAGGAGTCATAACCAAATATTTATTAAACATGTTGGATGGAATTAAGGCAATAAAACAAGGTAGTTTATTAATAACAATGTTTATTAATAACAGATGGGATAAAGGTAATAAAGCAAATGGCATTCATAAAATTATACAATCTCCAGAAGAGCCAGACATGAAAGGACTCAAACAAGCTTGCTCTTCCATTTTTGTCCCCCACCGTACAGAGCATGACTCCGTAGAGAGAATGACTAGAGAGAATGACTATAACATAACACCATGGAGAGAATGACTAGAGAGCATCTCCACGTCATGTTATATATCCCAATATTTCAGTGAAGCAGTAAACTATTCTCAATAAAGGGTAAAAGCTGATGATAGCAAACAGGGACCAAAGACTTGTTAAAATAAAAACAAGAATGGTCTGTCATCTAGAATCCAACTCTACTTTAGATCTGTGTCAGGAATTTGTTTGTTCTGTTCATCAAATGAATGAAATGAAAAACACAAGTTTTAAAAAGTTACAATATAGTAGTTGCAGTACAGTGGGCGCTAATGCTAATCAAGCATCATATGGTGATTTACATATTTTATTATAATATTTGTCATATTGATACATTATGTTGATATTTGTTTAGTGGACTTTTTATGAAATATGTTTAATTAAAGAGAACTTCATTCGCCTATATGACTGCTATGCTATTATGCTAATTAACAAACTTAAACCTCAAAATCTGTCTTGGCAAACATAATATTTAGAATCACCACCCTCAACTTATAGGTAATATCAATTTAATTAGCTGTTAGATCCCTTTTTCTGAATGTATTTCGGCGATTTTTGCACAGTTGTGTAGGCTACTAGTACAATTGTAAGAAAAAAGAACGCTAGTGGCATATTTGAAGAAAAGTCGGTAAATAGTCTATTTTCACATATTTTGGGGGTGCTGATTAGAAATATTATGTTTACCAAGCTGGATGTTTTGTGCCATCCTTGTAATTTGCATTAGTATGGGACTTTTTGTTAACATTTTACGAGTCGGCCATCTTGAAAGTCAGTCATCTTGAAACCAGTGGCTTCCAAAATATAGACAATACATGTACACATGCTGGAGCATCAGCATACAAGATTTGGTGACAATTTATCATCCCTTTCAAAAGATATAGCAGAGACAAAAAAATCTCCATTCGCCTAGTATGACTGCTATGCTATTATGCTAATTAGCAGGCTTAAAACTCAAAATTCAGCTTGGTAAACAAAATATTTGGATTCAGCACCCTCAAATTATGGGAAATAGCATGTTTACCGACTTTTCCTCAAATTTGCCGCTAGACCCTTTTTCTGAAGGGTTTCCTGAGATTTCTGCCTAGTCTATGACATAAGACAGACAATCAGACAGTATATTCATTTGTGCACATTTATTACATTTAATTTAATTTCATGATTCATTCATGAGGCCCCTATAGGCACAGGGCTCCACCAACTCCCATTGATGATGACAACACTATGGGCAGTATTCTCCCACGGGCTCAAGTCCAAAAAAGTGCTTAATATAGCTCCATGCGTTTCAGTCTTCACTAAGCACTTTTTTGGATTCAAGCACCTGGGAGAATATGTGCAGGATGCACTGCGGTTCTGTGTGTCAGATACAGACTTATGCACACAGTCCAGCCACACACACACACACACCCACACACACATACACAGGCATCCTCCCTCTCTCTCTCACACACACACAGACGTTTATATGTGTGTGTGTGTGTGTGTGTGTGTGTGTGTGTGTGTGTGTGTCTGAAATCTCCTTTCCACAGGAGAAACAGTACTGTCTGACCCCTTTCGTCGGGTAGAAAAAAAAAAAAACGGTGAGAATTCATTTTCTGAGACAAAGACAGAAATACTTTTCTTAATCTTTAGATTCTGTAGGAATTTTATTAAACTTATTTTACAGTATTCTCTAATGAGGGTTAAATTAGCTCATCCAATGATGACATGAAAACAGCAAAACTTTACTTGACATACATTTCACAATTATGTATTTAGTTTGGCTACTACCTTTAGTTTGCTTAAAGCACAATTATCCTGATTTAAAACAATAAAACATTAAATCAAATATACAAGCAGCAATGAGGGGGGGCAAACATCTAAGTAGACTAATTTGCCATGGCAGTAGAGAGATGGACATGAGCAACCATAACAAGTTTCATATCAATAGACCAAAAGCTTGGCTGAGATATAAGGCAACTTTCTGTTTGGCAGCTAAACGGTTGAGAATCTATCTGACAAAGGCAGGTGATAGATAGCGTTAATTTTGCTTGACCATGATTGCCCCTGCAACTCCATTTAGCAGGCATACATGTCCTTAGCACAGATGAATGGATACTTATTGCGACAGTGACGGTTAGACCAGCCACCTATAAACAATAAAAAAGGGAACTTGTAAGTTGCACATCTTCACATTTTATATAAATGAAGTAGCTTTCAAAGCAACAAAAACGTACTTGTTTGGAAAATGGCTAAGCAAGAGGAACTTGTAGAGTCTTCATGTGATGGCTTTGTGCTCCATTTTAGGTCGGAAAAAGGTGACCAGTTGCTCCACCTCCAGGTATTCTGTAATCAGAGACAATAATTTCTCATTGGATAATTCTCCAACTACAGGCCCTTTTGGCTAGAGTATTTTCAGAAAATGTAACATTGTTTAAATTTAAAAAAAATTGGTATAACTAGTTTCCCCATGACCCTATATACCTACCCTGGCCATTATGAATATTATGATTTTGAATGGATATTGGGCATTTATTTTTAATGTACATTGGAAATGAATGCATCACGTCATTCCCACTCTCATTGAAAGACAATGGAGACAGTGGTGTAATGACGGTGGTGGTAGATGACATTGGTATTGCAAGCGATCATTTTAGACTTATCATTAGACAATCACATATTATAACTACTGATATTAAAAAATATATATATTTCTCAATCCCTATGAAATATGAGGGGGGTGGAAATGACATCCAATAAAAATATTCTTAATTTTAGCTCACCTTTACCTTAAATATCTTCTTTTTGTTACTCTTTGCGGAAAGTACTCTTTCATCCAACCATGAAGTCCTAGCCTGGGTGAAAGCGACTGTTGACTATGTCATACAGTCTGGCCCAACGCAATTGAATTAGGTGTCCGTTTGGATATGACGTATTCTCTCGCCTGGCTCTCACGCCTAACTTTCGGTATTAACAGATCTCTGGCAAGTTGTGATCTATTTTGACATCGTAGTGGCAATAAATCCTCAAGATCATGGATGCTAATGTCATGTACCAATTTTGTGCATGTAATTCGAAAGTGGGGGGTGGGGGGTGGGGGGGGGAGAATAACAAACGTGGGGGGGGGGGGGGTAGAATAACAAACGCGTTCCTATCCTGTAGGACTACAAAAATTTGAGACATCGCTCTAAACTGTGTGCTGATTGGCTAAACCGTAGAGTAACCGAGGGAAAGGCAGCTAGGGGGGCTTGGACCAGACTTCGTACGGAGATAAAAATGTTTAGCGGAGGTAGGTAGGATGGCATCGCCAGGCTATGTAAGTCCCTGAGCAGTGTCTATTACTATATTTACTGAGTATATAACTTTAGATCAAAAGTCTGGGAATGTATTTTGTAAAGAGTGTTGGAAATGTAAAAGTGTACTAAATGGCAGAAATGTTACAAAAAATTAAATAAATATGAATTACACAGAGATATTTCATTGAAAGAGATAGTAACACATAGTTTATGGGCGATTTCAACATTTTTTCAACATCACTGTTTAAGTGAGGTTAGGTAGAACACCTAAAGTCTGGCCTGGGGACACAGGCGTAATAGGAGATAATGCATATAAAACATCGCTGATAAAATGTAAAACATTATCATTTAACTTTTTTTTTTCAGGAGTTCCCCTAAATGGGTAGTAAATATGACAAAAACAAAAAATTTGAAATATGCTTTTTCAAAATATCTGTCAAGGAAAAGAAAATGCCTCTAGTTGGAGAATTACCCAATTGTTTACAATCAATATTATAATCTAAATAATCACAGAAAAGAGGGTAATGCTGACCTGAAGATATAATCCTCCAATCCATACATAGTTAGAGTCCATTCCAAAAAATTCCACTAATTCCTCTAAGTCGCCTTGCTCATCCAAATCCTTCGCTGATGCCAGGTGAGCATTTTTCCCTACGCAAAATGTCTGTAAATGGGGACAGAGACAGAGAGAGAGAGAGAGAGTTTGCAAAGTCATAGTTCACATGAACACATCATAAGCCACAACATTTCAACTATTCAATGCAATATTTTCTATTATTTATCTGAGCCACTTATGGCATTTAAAGATTCTTTCCAGATAATATTTATCTCACTACTATTGCAGTGTGCTTTACCTGAGCATCAAACCAGGTTTTAAAAATCTTTACTGGCAAATAGCACCAGGTAGTATCACGTGATGTCCATCCTTGGGGGCAGCCATTACGAACATCTACAAAGGCAATTTAGTTTATTGTATTTCAGAAAGTGTAGATAGGTGTGTGTGTGTGTGTGTGTGTGTGTGTGTGTGTGTGTGTGTGTGTGTGTGTGTGTGTGTGTGTGTGTGTGTGTGTGTGTGTGTGTGTGTGTGCTTCCCTTAGAAGTACATGTGTGCAGCATTTACTTACTTGGATTTGCTTGCTCCTGGTGTACCTCAACTGAGAAGGAGAGATATCATTAACTGATGCATCTATACTGTAAGCGACATACAATGTACATACTTTAGTTGAAACAAAGACAGTTTTGCTCAATTCTGACTACAATCTTTAACTGCAGCTTCAACATTCATGAAATAAACAAATAAACAAACAAATAAAACAAACACACAAACAAACAAACATAGCACATTGTTTACGCTATATGCTGTACTCTTTGAACTCTAACCAAACCTAATCTAGCTAATTGCAGGTTCATCTAGAATCCACTGTTGCCCCTTTCCAAATGACCAAAAACCAAGGAACCAAAACTGCTCATCCAACATAACACAGTATGTCACATGATGTGAATGATGTGAATGATGGCATCACTATGGAATTAGACTTTTACCCACCTTCCCTGTTGTCAATTTCTACTGCCATAGGGTCCTCCACCATGCCATCCACTTCTACAACTTCTCCTGGTGAAAATAAATAGAGAGCACATAAAGCATTATTATTATTGAACACAATTATACATTTTGTGCTGAATTAACTAAATTTATGGGTGCTTATTTGATGATTGGTTTGTTTTTTGAAAGCCTCACCTTGGACAGCATCCTCTTGAACTGCAGTCTCAACTATTTCAACTGCAAACAAATAGTTGATACACACGTTATCACAGATATCAACCCTGAGGTAAAGGCATTATGTGTTTTGCTATACTTACCTGGTCCAGCGTGAATGTGTGTCAAGCAGACACAGAGCAGAGCAGTCACTATGGCCACCTTCATGCTGGATGGTATAATTCTGGAGGGTAAAAGGTTGCAAAAATTACACACCTTGGGCAAAAGATTTTTACAGAGACTATATGCTCTTAATGTGTGATGAGAGTGAAGCAGGATTCTTACCTGGAGTCGCAGAATATCAGTCACACCTGTTCAGGTAAAGTGAAGTGATGAACAGTGTGCTCTGTCTGCCTTTTATATCATGTTGAGATGTGCCGACAAAAACAAAAAAGGTTCAAGGAAACAAAGGAATGTTTTTCCTTGAATGTTTTTTCAAGGAAAAAACATTATCTAATCAGAAGGTAATAAAGCAATGAGGAAATTTCTTTAAACTACTGTAAATGTCATAAAACAATGACGAAAAGTTAATGAATAAAGAGAGTCTACAGTAGTAGGTTAGACAGGCTTTTTCAGGTGTTGCCGTTATTGGTGACGATGACTACCTCTCCACAGCAGGTGGTGTACCTCCGATGTGAAAACTTCCAATACAAAAAAGTTTCATCTTGACATAAATAGTCAGCATGCCAATTTTGGGGATACCTGTTAGTTCATTTTTGTACCCTATTCAGCCTTAAAATGCCGCTCCATAGACTTACAATGGGGCATAAATTGGCCGATAATACATAAACAGCAGCTTGTTGACCGGGTTGTCCACCCAGGTGATCCTTGGACATCCTAGATTTCATTTTTGTAGAACAACCTTTTACAGCAGCCCATGTCTGTAAAACCCCCTTTGCCCCCTAGGTATATTGTGTCTTAAGCCATGCATGCGTTCGCTCCTATTCCAACTTTGAGCATGCTGTTCCTGGAAGCCAGGTAATGTTTTGCGGAGTCCGGGTACGGCAAACTTATTGTTGCCTGTCTACAGTATGGTGTGTAGTAGCCTATCATCTTGAGTCTGACCAACCAGTAGGCTGTAGTGCCTTGTTGAAGGTAGGGGGCATTCAGGTCCCTTAATTCTTTTTATTTTATTTTCATTTCTAACTTATTGCCTTGGGTGTTACTCTTGTACCTCTGTGCCGAGACAAACACACTTTTTATGCAATCAGCGATTGACCAATAAATAAAGAACAAACAAGATAAATTTGTGAATTATTTATTTATTGTTTTACAACTGCCTCTCTCCATTTATTTGGAAAGCCTGTGTGTAGGTGGAAGTGGTAGAGAGATCACCAAAGGTGCCTGTAACAAAGATGTGCCAAACAGAAAGACTTATCAGCCTTCCCCCATACCACTGTATCATATACTATTGGCCTAGATCATGGGTTCCCAAACTTCATCAATGTGGGCCTCCCTTCTGAAAACAGTGACACCTCCGCGCCCCCCCTCGCATCCCTGCTGCAACAATCATTTCAAATACTGGTATTCACATCAGTTAAGCCACTTATAGCGGTGCTATACTATGCAATGCAAAGAGTTATTAATAAAAATACAGCAAAATGGAATCCATTCTGAAGATCTATAGCTCAGTTGGTGGCACTGTTGCTAATATTAGTTATGGTATGAAGTTTGGTGCAATACACATAATACTTTCCGCAAAACATATATCATCTCTTCTATGATTATTTCAATTTCATAATGTTAACAATTGCATTATCTTTGAAAAAAATAGATTGTTATACAATGAAATTGTTTTTTCTTTCTTTTTTGAGTCACCTTCCGCGCCTCCCCTCAAATCATTCCACGCCCCCCTGGGGAGGCCCGCCTCACAGTTTGGGAACCTCTGGCCTAGATCTAACCCATGGGTCCCCAAACTACGGCCCGCGGGCCGAATACGGCCCGCCACGTCAATTTAAGTGGCCCTCCAAAATATTTCCTAATGTATTTTCCACCGTTCATTCTCTATGGCGATTCTAAGCAATTACATGTAATTCCGGTTTTGGCCACCGGACAATTTTGGCGCTGTTGTGCGCTTTTTAAAGCGGTTTGGTCTATTGATAAATGCACCATTACCTCTTATGACAACTGTAGGCTACTTATATTAAATTCCTTGCGTGTTTATGTGTTATTTTAAATTTCTCTTTTAGCCTACCTGTTGGAATGCAAAATAAGTTCTGTAGTAGGACATTAAGGGATGAATAATTCACTTCAAAAACCAAGTTGGCATATTATTCTATTCTGGTAATTTAAAAATGTTGGAATAAAATCAGATTTTAAATAATGCTTAGGCTTTCATATATTGCTCATATGTTATTCATAATATTAATATTTTGTGGTTTTAGCTATTTCCATTTAAGACTATTTTATATTTATATTTTCACAAGAGTAAATCAACATAGGCCTAAATGACAGTAGTTTACATTGAATAGGCTAAAATAAACCTGTTGTATAAAGTAGCCTAGGCGTATCTACTGTAATTTACAAGTTAAATCGCTGGCTTCCGGCCCTCTGAAAGAGCCACGTAGAGCGATCCGGCCCTCTTCAGAAAAAGTTTGGGGACCACTGATCTAACCTATTACTGGTAGCCTCTCTTTATTCATTAACATTTCCTTGCTAATTTATGGACATGTAGACCTGATAAAAACATTAGGGGTGGTGGGGCTCACATGTTTATGATAACAGTCTTTCCTGTAAATGGAATGGATTGTCACGTCAGCATGCCTCAAAGTAAAAATACATTTCCTCATTCATTTCTATGTCAAAATAGAATTTTCCATAAATGTCAAAATGCATTTGTCCATACATGTGCATTTGTGTCAATACATTTCTCCATACAGTATGTGAAAATATATGTCTCCGTAGCCTATATGTGCATGTCAAAATATATACAACCGAATTCCAAAAAAGTTGGGATACTGCATAAATTGTTAACAAAAATGGAATCCAATAATTTACAAATCTCATAAACCTATACAGGTGCTGGTCATAAAATTAGAATATCATGAAAAAGTTGATTTATTTCAGTAATTCTATTGAAAAAAATAAACTAGCATTATGTATACATCCATTTCACATAGATGGGTGTATTTCAAGTGTTTGTTTCTTTTAATTTGATGATTATAATGGAAAAATAGTGGAAAAACCCAAATTCAGTATCTCAGAAAATTAGAATATCACTTAAGACCAATACAAAAACAGCATTTTTAGATAGATTTAGTCAACTGAAAAGTGTGATCATGAAAGGTATGATCATGTACAGCACTCAGTACGTAGTTGGATCTCCTTTTACCTAAATTACTGCAGTAATGTGGCATGGCATGGAGTCGATCAGTCAGTGGCACTGCTCAGGTGGTATGAGAGCCCTGGTTCTCTGATAGTGGCCTTCAGCTCTTCTGCATTGTTGTTTCTGGTGTCTCACATCTTCCTCTTCACAATACCCCATAGATTTTCTATGGGCTTATGAACACAGCCCTATATGTTCCCACATTTGTTAGGAATTTTTATTTTTCACAGAAGTTTTGGAAATTAGGCCCTATGTTCCCACAGCCCTATGTTCCCACAACCCTATGTTCCCATATTTGGGAAATTGGGCCCTATGTTCCCACAGCCCCATGCTCTCACATTGCAAAGATTTTTTTTTAATGAGACCCTATTTTCCCACAGCAATATGTTCCGATAAGGGCATGTTCACACCAACACAGGTACAGTAATATTTATCCAGTTAGCCCTTCCGTTCACATTAGAATGGAAGATTCTGAAAATGAAAATGATTCCAAAAATGATTGCTGTGGTCGATTTCAAAAATGATCTCTGAGGTGGATGAATACAAAATCTTTGTGGAATGTGGATGCAAAACGTTCTCAAAACAAGAGTGGATGAAGATCGTTTTCATATAAATCTAGGCAGCACAACATAAAATAACCCTACCCTTACCCTAAACCTAACCCCACTACCTGGAAGGCAAATAATACCAAAGATCGAATCTTGCTTGAACTTACATAGGGGGTCTACCAGGCAGGAGTAGAAATGTGGGACTATAGTACCTGACTGAAGAAAGAAAGAAAATAAAACTCTTAGAAATGTGAGAATATGGGGGTGTGGGAACATAGAGCTGTGGGAATATAGGGCTGTGGGAACATAGAGCTGTGGGAACATAGACACGCTCCCGAATTTACTATAAACTTTAGCATGAAAAGGACTGAAAACACTGACCTGTCATATTTCCGTCTCCCACGTGGATGATGTGCGTATAGTCTCACGCTAGCAGAGACTGGACAGTTTAGGCTTTTAGTTTCCTTCAGTCCCCTCTATCTCCAATCCATGATGATGAGGTTAATAATGGCGTTGATAAACCAACATCAAAACGGTAATCAAGATGCGTTTCTCAAAACTAGTTTCCCACTAAGATAAGTTAGCAACTTTGATGGTTGCAATGCAATGCTATTTCCCATTGCCTAACAACTACTATGGGACATGTCCAAACACAGGGAACAGTGCCATCTCAAGGAATAGAGAGACATGGCTCCATGGGCAGGGAGATAATCTTTTTATGCCATTCATTGTCAATGCCTTTCTTCATTTGGCACTCAAAACTGGCTAAAAAATTACAGAGAAAGATAGAAAAATCAATACTTGATTCTGACTCTTCCATTGTTCAAACTATAAACGAGATCCAAAGATTTACTTAAAAAAAAATAAATAAAAAATAAAAAAAAATAGGGACTTTCCGATTTCTAAATCACTACTGTAATGCTGTTTATAGCTTCAAAAATCAGGGGCAAAGTGTCCTTTTTCTTGTACTTGTTCTCAGAAATTAGGAGTTATTTATGACATAAGACAGACAATCAGACAGTATATTCATTGGTGCACATTTATCACATTTAATTTAATTTCATGATTCATTCATGAGGGCTCCACCAACTCCCACTGATGATGACAACACTATGGGCAGTATTCTCCCACGGGCTCAAGTCCAAAAAAGTGCTTAATATAGCTCCATGCGTTTCAGTCTTCACTAAGCACTTTTTTGGATTCAAGCACCTGGGAGAATATGTGCAGGATGCACTGCGGTTCTGTGTGTCAGATACAGACTTATGCACACAGTCCAGCCACACACACACACACCCACACACACATACACAGGCATCCTCCCTCTCTCTCTCACACACACACAGACGTTTATATGTGTGTGTGTGTGTGTGTGTGTGTGTGTGTGTGTGTGTGTGTGTGTGTGTGTGTGTGTGTGTGTGTGTGTGTCTGAAATCTCCTTTCCACAGGAGAAACAGTACTGTCTGACCCCTTTGGTCGGGTAGAAAAAAAAAAAAAAAAACGGTGAGAATTCATTTTCTGAGACAAAGACAGAAATACTTTTCTTAATCTTTAGATTCTGTAGGAATTTTATTAAACTTATTTTACAGTATTCTCTAATGAGGGTTAAATTAGCTCATCCAATGATGACATGAAAACAGCAAAACTTTACTTGACATACATTTCACAATTATGTATTTAGTTTGGCTACTACCTTTAGTTTGCTTAAAGCACAATTATCCTGATTTAAAACAATAAAACATTAAATCAAATATACAAGCAGCAATGAGGGGGGGCAAACATCTAAGTAGACTAATTTGCCATGGCAGTAGAGAGATGGACATGAGCAACCATAACAAGTTTCATATCAATAGACCAAAAGCTTGGCTGAGATATAAGGCAACTTTCTGTTTGGCAGCTAAACGGTTGAGAATCTATCTGACAAAGGCAGGTGATAGATAGCGTTAATTTTGCTTGACCATGATTGCCCCTGCAACTCCATTTAGCAGGCATACATGTCCTTAGCACAGATGAATGGAAACTTATCGTGACAGTCAAGGTTATTCCAGCCACCTATAAACAATAAAAAAGGGAACTTGTAAGTTGCACATCTTCACATTTTATATAAATGAAGTAGCTTTCAAAGCAACAAAAACGTACTTGTTTGTAAAATGGCTAAGCAAGGGAAACTTGTAGAGTTTTCATGTGATGGCTTTGTGCTCCATTTTAGGTCGGAAAAAGGTGACCAGTTGCTCCACCTCCAGGTATCCTGTAATCAGAGACAATAATTTCTCATTGGATAATTCTCCAACTACAGGCCCTTTTGGCTAGAGTATTTTCAGAAAATGTAACATTGTTTAAATTTAAAAAAATTGGTATAACTAGTTTCCCCATGACCCTATATACCTACCCTGGCCATTATGAATATTATGATTTTGAATGGATATTGGGCATTTATTTTTAATGTACATTGGAAATGAATGCATCACGTCATTCCCACTCTCACTGAAAGACAATGGAGACAGTGGTGTAATGACGGTGGTGGTAGATGACATTGGTATTGCAAGCGATCATTTTAGACTTATCATTAGACAATCACATATTATAACTACTGATATTAAAAAATATATATATTTCTCAATCCCTATGAAATATGAGGGGGGTGGAAATGACATCCAATAAAAATATTCTTAATTTTAGCTCACCTTTACCTTAAATACCTTCTTTTTGTTACTCTTTGCGGAAAGTACTCTTTCATCCAACCATGGAAGTCCTAGCCTGGGTGAAAGCGACTGTTGACTATGTCATACAGTCTGGCCCAACGCAATTGAATTAGGTTTCCGTTTGGATATGACGTATTCTCTCGCCTGGCTCTCACGCCTAACTTTCAGTATTAACAGATCTCTGGCAAGTTGTGATCTATTTTGACATCGTAGTGGCAATAAATCCTCAAGATCATGGATGCTAATGTCATGTACCAATTTTGTGCATGTAATTCGAAAGTGGGGGGGGGGGGAGAATAACAAACGTGTTCCTATCCTGTAGGACTACAAAAATTTGAGACATCGCTCTAAACTGTGTGCTGATTGGCTAAACCGTAGAGTAACCGAGGGAAAGGCAGCTAGGGGGGCTTGGACCAGACTACGTACAGAGATAAAAATGTTTAGCGGAGGTACGTAGGATGGCATCGCCAGGCTATGTAAGTCCCTGAGCAGTGTCTATTACTATATTTACTGAGTATATAACTTTAGATCAAAAGTCTGGGAATGTATTTTGTAAAGAGTGTTGGAAATGTAAAAGTGTACTAAATGGCAGAAATGTTACAAAAAATTAAATAAATATGAATTACACAGAGATATTTCATTGAAAGAGATAGTAACACATAGTTTATGGGCGATTTCAACATTTTTTCAACATCACTGTTTAAGTGAGGTTAGGTAGAACACCTAAAGTCTGGCCTGGGGACACAGGCGTAATAGGAGATAATGCATATAAAACATCGCTGATAAAATGTAAAACATTATCATTTAACTTTTTTTTTTCAGGAGTTCCCCTAAATGGGTAGTAAATATGACAAAAACAAAAAATTTGAAATATGCTTTTTCAAAATATCTGTCAAGGAAAAGAAAATGCCTCTAGTTGGAGAATTACCCAATTGTTTACAATCAATATTATAATCTAAATAATCACAGAAAAGAGGGTAATGCTGACCTGAAGATATAATCCTCCAATCCATACAGAGTCCATTCCAAAAAATTCCACTAATTCCTCTAAGTCGCCTTGCTCATCCAAATCCTTCGCTGATGCCAGGTGAGCATTTTTCCCTACGCAAAATGTCTGTAAATGGGGACAGAGACAGAGAGAGAGAGAGAGAGTTTGCAAAGTCATAGTTCACATGAACACATCATAAGCCACAACATTTCAACTATTCAATGCAATATTTTCTATTATTTATCTGAGCCACTTATGGCATTTAAAGATTCTTTCCAGATAATATTTATCTCACTACTATTGCAGTGTGCTTTACCTGAGCATCAAACCAGGTTTTAGAAATCTTTACTGGCAAATAGCACCAGGTAGTATCACGTGATGTCCAACCTTGGGGGCAGCCATTACGAACATCTACAAAGGCAATTTAGTTTATTGTATTTCAGAAAGTGTAGATAGGTGTGTGTGTGTGTGTGTGTGTGTGTGTGTGTGTGTGTGTGTGTGTGTGTGTGTGTGTGTGTGTGTGTGTGCTTCCCTTAGAAGTACATGTGTGCAGCATTTACTTACTTGGATTTGCTTGCTCCTGGTGTACCTCAACTGAGAAGGAGAGATATCATTAACTGATGCATCTATACTGTAAGCGACATACAATGTACATACTTTAGTTGAAACAAAGACAGTTTTGCTCAATTCTGACAACAATCTTTAACTGCAGCTTCAACATTCATGAAATAAACAAATAAACAAACAAATAAAACAAACAAACAAACAAACAAACATAGCACATTGTTTACGCTATATGCTGTACTCTTTGAACTCTAACCAAACCTAATCTAGCTAATTGCAGGTTCATCTAGAATCCACTGTTGCCCCTTTCCAAATGACCAAAAACCAAGGAACCAAAACTGCTCATCCAACATAACACAGTATGTCACATGATGTGAATGATGTGAATGATGGCATCACTATGGAATTAGACTTTTACCCACCTTCCCTGTTGTCAATTTCTACTGCCATAGGGTCCTCCACCATGCCATCCACTTCTACAACTTCTCCTGGTGAAAATAAATAGAGAGCACATAAAGCATTATTATTATTGAACACAATTATACATTTTGTGCTGAATTAACTAAATTTATGGGTGCTTATTTGATGATTGGTTTGTTTTTTGAAAGCCTCACCTTGGACAGCATCCTCTTGAACTGCAGTCTCAACTATTTCAACTGCAAACAAATAGTTGATACACACGTTATCACAGATATCAACCCTGAGGTAAAGGCATTATGTGTTTTGGTATACTTACCTGGTCCAGCGTGAATGTGTGTCAAGCAGACACAGAGCAGAGCAGTCACTATGGCCACCTTCATGCTGGATGGTATAATTCTGGAGGGTAAAAGGTTGCAAAAATTACACACCTTGGGCAAAAGATTTTTACAGAGACTATATGCTCTTAATGTGTGATGAGAGTGAAGCAGGATTCTTACCTGGAGTCGCAGAATATCAGTCACACCTGTTCAGGTAAAGTGAAGTGATGAACAGTGTGCTCTGTCTGCCTTTTATATCATGTTGAGATGTGCCGACAAAAACAAAAAAGGTTCAAGGAAACAAAGGAATGTTTTTCCAATCAGAAGGTAATTAAGCAATGAGGAAGTTGCTTTAAACTACTGTAAATGTCATAAAACAATGACGAAAAGTTAATGAATAAAGAGAGTCTACAGTAATAGGTTAGACAGGCTTTTTCAGGTGTTGCCGTTATTGGTGACGATGACTACCTCTCCACAGCAGGTGGTGTACCTCCGATGTGAAAACTTCCAATACAAAAAAGTTTCATCTTGACATAAATAGTCAGCATGCCAATTTTGGGGATACCTATTAGTTCATTTTTGTACCCTATTCAGCCTTAAAATGCCGCTCCATAGACTTACAATGGGGCATAAATTGGCCGATAATACATAAACAGCAGCTTGTTGACCGGGTTGTCCACCCAGGTGATCCTTGGACATCCTAGATTTCATTTTTGTAGAACAACCTTTTACAGCAGCCCATGTCTGTAAAACCCCCTTTGCCCCCTAGGTATATTGTGTCTTAAGCCATTCATGCGTTCGCTCCTATTCCAACTTTGAGCATGCTGTTCCTGGAAGCCAGGTAGGTAATGTTTTGAGGAGTCCGGGTACGGCAAACTTATTGTTGCCTGTCTACAGTATGGTGTGTAGTAGCCTATCATCTTGAGTCTGACCAACCAGTAGGCTGTAGTGCCTTGTTGAAGGTAGGGGGCATTCAGGTCCCTTAATTCTTTTTATTTTATTTTCATTTCTAACTTATTGCCTTGGGTGTTACTCTTGTACCTCTGTGCCGAGACAAACACACTTTTTATGCAATCAGCGATTGACCAATAAATAAAGAACAAACAAGATAAATTTGTGAATTATTTATTTATTGTTTTACAACTGCCTCTCTCCATTTATTTGGAAAGCCTGTGTGTAGGTGGAAGTGGTAGAGAGATCACCAAAGGTGCCTGCAACAAAGACGTGCCAAACAGAAAGGCTTATCAGCCTTCCCCCATACCACTGTATCACATATACTATTGGCCTAGATCTAACCTATTACTGGTAGCCTCTCTTTATTCATTAACATTTCCTTGCTAATTTATGGACATGTAGACCTGATAAAAACATTAGGGGTGGTGGGGCTCACATGTTTATGATAACAGTCTTTCCTGTAAATGGAATGGATTGTCACGTCAGCATGTCTCAAAGTAAAAATACATTTCCTCATTCATGTCTATGTCAAAATAGAATTTTCCATAAATGTCAAAATGCATTTGTCCATACATGTGCAATTGTGTCAATACATTTCTCCATACAGTATATGTGAAAATATATGTCTCCGTAGCCTATATGTGCATGTCAAAATATATACAACCGAATTCCAAAAAAGTTGGGATACTGCATAAATTGTTAATAAAAATGGAATCCAATAATTTACAAATCTCATAAACCTATATATTGTTCACAATAGAATATAGATAACATGGCAAATGTTGAAAGTGAGACTTTTTGAAATGTTATGCCGAATATTGGCTCATTTTGAATTTTATGAGAGCTACACATCTCAAAATAGTTGGGAAGGGTAACAATAGGAGACCAGAAAAGTCAAATTTTCAGATAAGGGACAGCTTGAGGACCCATTTGCAACTTATTTGGTCAATTGGCAACATGATTTGGTATGAAAAGAGCCTCTGAGAGTGGCATTGACTCTCAGAAGTCAAGATGGGCAGAGGATCACCAGTTCCCCGAATGCTGTGGCAAAAAGTTGTGGTCCGAGATCACAAAGGAGTTTCTCAGATAAAAATTGCAAGGAGTTTGAAGGTATAATCATCTACAGTGCATATCATCGTCCAAAGATTCAGAGAATCTGGTACAATCTCTGTGCATAAGGGTCAAGGCCGGAAAACCATACTGGATGCCCATGATCATTGGGTCCTTAGATGGCACTGCATCACATACAGGAATGCTAATGTAATGGATATCACAAACTGGCCTTAGGACTAAACATTGTCAGTGAACACAATCCACTGTGTCATTCGCTATAGCCAGCTAAAACTGTATAGGTCAAAAAAGATGCCATTCCTAAACATGATCCAGAAGCACAGGTGTTTTCTCTGGGCCAAGGCTCATTTAAAATGGACTGTGACAAAGTGGAAAACTGTTCTGTGGTCAGACAAATCAAAATTCAAAGTTCTTTTCAGAAAACTGGGATGCCATACCATCCGGACAAGGACAACCCAAGTTGTTATTGCTTATTGTTAGCGCTCATTTCAGAAGGCTGCATCTCTGATGGTATGGAGATGCATGAGTGTGTGTGGCATGGCCAGCTTACGTATCTGGAAAGGCACCATCAAGTCTGCAGTCCAGACATTCTCTCCACAACTTCTCTCCACAGTCCCCAGACATTTGCAGACTGTTTTAAAAGGAAGAGGGGATGCCACACAGTGGTAAATGTGTCCTCGTCCCAACTATTTTGGGATGTGTAGAAGCCATGAAATTGAAAATCATCTTATTTTCCCCTTAAAATGATACATTTCCTCAGTTTCAACATTTGATATGTCATCGATGTTGTATTCTGAGTAAAATATTGAAATTTGAAACTTCCACATCACTGCATTCGTTTTTTTTTCACAATTTGTAAAGTGTCCCAACTTTTTTGGAATTCGGTTGTATTTCTCCATATAACTTAAATTATATTTCAAAATATATTCTGACATCGAATTTTCAAAATGTATAGCATGTAATATGTTTCTTTTGTGTATGTGTTCTTTCTGCACTCCATTCCAATGTGCGGTGATGCGTGCGGTGATGATGCAATTTTACTAGCGTATGCATCCTCTAGGGTATTTGCATTCCATTGAAATGCATTGATTCTCAATTTGAACCCATGTAGCCCTAATAGGCAGTGTATCCCAAAAATGCAAAAATTAACATTCAATTTCATATTCAGCATAGCTTCACTTCTCACAAATAGTGTGTTTGGTTGGTAGAGATGTACTGTAAATCCCCCCTGACCCATGGCCTAAAACGTATACCAAATAGATATTGCATTAGGCAATGGCTCATCTATGTCAATGTCCAAAGTATTTCAGAAAACTTGCAATACAAAAAAAGTTTTATCTTGACATGTGTAGTCAACATGCCAATTTTTGTGGCGACATCTATTCAGCTTTAAAATGTCGCTCCATAGACCAAGTTTTCATGGTTAGACAACCAAAAAGAAGGAAGATTCAATCAAAAATGGGACAGGTGGCAACTCTAGACATGGATTAAAACTGTAACTCAGCTGCAACTGGCTGGCCATTTTTCTCTCGGACAGGAGGAGTCGTGCTCGGCCAAAATCGGGGACATTTTCAGGGACAGGTCTTCAAAATCGGGGTCTGTCCCCGGAAATCGGGGACGTCTGGTAACCCTAGTTTGTGCTCATTCGAACCTCATCAATTTAGTGGCTTCACTAACGTTAGATGTATAACCTC
>JAODXP020001102.1:0-21172 GCA_027497455.2 Sardinella longiceps | reverse complement strand
GTACTTCGTTCAGTTACGTATTGCTAAGGTTAAGAGCCTCTCATTGTGCCGTTCTCTACAGCACCTGACTCCATTTGTTTGTTGGATAATAAAATGAAAAAGACTGATGCACAAACTGTGAATTGTCAAAGTGTCTCTTCTTAAAACAAGCAAATAAGCTTGTTATGATTGCTGTAATAACATTATGTCAATGTCATGTCACTTCCAGTATTTGGGAAAAGCCTGTAAAAGTCCTTATCTAACATCTCCAAATTCTAGCAAAAAGCTTTGGGTGCAGAGGAGCCATTAGTTCTATTGATGTGCATAAAAAGTCCTGGACTACTTATAAACCTTAGAATTCATTGTGTAGCGAGTACACATCATATTTAAACTGCAGTGAATTTGGTAACATGGCATGTGTTGTTAGTGTAGTAATTTTGGAGTTAGGCTGAGGTTCCAATAGTGCTTGCACTGAGCTATTCTGCCTTGCTCGCTAACTCGGTCGGTGTTCTACTATGGTTGGAAATCACTTTGCATACGACACTTGGCTGGATGTCACGGTTCAAAGGACCCTGGTAAGTCAACTCCGGACGATTCCTTTAATTCTGCTCTTCTGCAAAAATTAATAAATGGTCTTACTTTGTAATGGGTTGTCAGTTTTTTCTTTGCAGGAGGAGCTTCAGCTGCCTTGCTTGTAGTTGCAGTATCTGCTTTTCTCTTCTGTGTTGGGGCTTGGGCTGCAGTGCCCAGTTTACTGTAGAATGTAGAGGCTGTCATATTATATGTATATAACAAGAATATCACTCAGCCATTTTATGTCACTAGTCTACTTGACTACTTACGAAATTTTCCACTCTTTCTCCTTTGCATACTTGTAAACAGTTACCACGAGGTCCGGGAACAGCTCCATAACGTTGATTTCCTTCATGCCTGCTTTACTGAAATAAATAAGTAATGAAATCAGTGCCTGAGATAAAGTGGGTCTGGAGTCAACTGGCTGATAAATTGTAACTGCACCCCTAACCACTTTACCCTGTGAAAAGGGTGGAGATGCTGAGGAACTCGATGGGAGGGCTGAGTTCACATCATTTGATGATTTAGTAACATTGGAAACTCAGAGGGGAAATTGCTTGATGGTATGGCACACAAGCAGGTTACAAGTGTTGCAGAATTTATAACTGCAAATGCAAAAAGGAGGGCAACGTTGTTGTCAACATTATTCCTAACTCGTTCAACAATAAGAACATGCTACCTTTCAGAACCAACAGTAGTACAATCAACACATTGCTTTGTCCAGCTTTCAACCTAATAGTCCAGGCAAAGTAGCCCATTTTTGGGCCAAAAACAGGAGTAATTGTAAAAGAATTTTTTTCAGCTCAGATAATTTCTTTGAGGTGTCCAGAACAACATACTAAAAGTCCTAAGAAATCCTAGTTGAGGAAATATGTTAAATTCTCGTCAATCCGATATGTGTACCAATATAGGCCAGAATAGGTCTGAATATGGCTATTTTTTTCCTTTAGTCCTATCAAAATTACATTTTATACAATGAAAGTACCCATGAAAAGTAGCATTTTTTGTATTACAAGTTTTTCTGAAAAATAATTTTAATATGCAAATGAGCTATGCACTAATCAAATTAAACCCAAATACAACCATATACATGGATAGTGAAGAGATTAAGAGGGTGGGACCTGTCTCAATTCATTTTATGCTTTCAGAAAAGGTACAGCATAAAGGGGTAGATTAGTTTTCTCTTAAGGCCTCGGGACCAAATGCATTGGCTATTCACCAAAATCACAGATACCAGCTGATCTATAAATGGGTATCAAGGGGAGGAGGGGGGTGGAACCTCTAAATTTATGTTTATTGAGATACTGAAGTCTTCTGCTTTCAAAAACGTATTACTTGTCAAGGTTTATTACTTTGTAATACATTCCATAGGCACATTTGTACAAGAAATGCACATATTTATTCATTTTCCTCAAAAATAAACATAAGCTTTAAAATAAGGAGGGGGGTGGGATGTGAACAAAATTGTGGGAGTGAAATCCTGGGCATATAAGCTTTCAGAAAATATATGGTTTATGGGGTCTAATATGTTTTCCCTACACGCCACTGGCCTAAATGTCACCAAAAATTGCCCATTTTGCAAATGGCAAATTTCTTAATTTTGGGATTTGATGTAATGAGGAGGGTGGGGTACACCTCAATGTCAGACCATACCATGTTGTATAATATTCTGAGGGTGTTTGCTTTCAGAAAATGTATGGGATATATGGTGAAATTAGTTTCCCCTTCAGGCTTCAGGCCACAATGTACTAGTAGTGTATTTTCCTCCAAAATCCACCCGAATCCCATTCATTTCAATGGGAAATTTACTTTCCTCCACTTTTTTTGACATTTCCTCAACTAGGATTTCTTAGGACTTTTAGTATGTTGTTCTGGACAGCTCATAGAAATGATCCAAGCTGAAAAAAAATATTTTACAATTAGTCCTGCGAAAAATGCTACTTTGCCTGGACTATAAGTGATGGTGTAGCCAGGGTTGTTCTCAGTGCACTTGGGTCTCGAACCTGCCACCATGTCAACTACAAAAAAAATATGGGCACAGGATTCGAACGTTCTACCCACTGAGCTGAAAAAACCCAGGTTTCGAACTTAGCAGTTAGAAGTGTTCTTGATGGAGAGTTGTGTGGATTTACACATACTGCCGTCAGCTAGCCCCTGCTAGTTGGCATCCGTTACACAAGATCCTGTTCCTCAACAATTTTGAGTAAGCCTACAGACGTCTGAAAGGTTTGCTCAAAGTTTTTAATTAGAGGTGGGGGACGTATGACGTAGTTATGTTTGTTTGCATCATCAAATGTGTTCGCAGTAGAGGGGCCTAATTTGGATCTAATTTTACAACATGTAAAATGACACAAAATGCCATTTTTTGTCTGGAAACACAAATTTTGTCAATATCAACACTGATGTAAGTGTGTTTTGCCACACACAAGTCATTCAGTTAGTAGCTCAGAAAACATTGTTTTGGGTACAGTTACACTTTAATAAAGGAGCAGGGCAAAATTGCAGATTTGCAGACAACTTTGTGACAGACTTCCATCAGGGACACTTTAGTATTTCTCACCGGCTGTGGCTTTTTACGAAATGCAGCAAACCCAACATGTTTTCTGGATATTCCACATCATCTTTGCCATGTTTTTTCACCAAAGCTAACCATTTCTCCTTTAGGTTGGAATCTGGGACCTGGAACGAAATATTATTATCACCCCATTGAATGGAATACTGGTTTCTGACTCTCAGGGTGTCTCAGGGTGCAACGCTTGTGACATAAAAAAGTTTCCTTGTAGATCTACTTTCAAATGAAAATAGTAACCCAACCGAACAGGTTAACGTCTTTCAAAACGGAGCCACAGATTTTTATGTTTAAAACGCTTGTTTACTGTCTACTCATTTTAGTTGCAACCAGGTGATAAGAGGGAAAGCGGCCTTCAAGGTGTCCCGATATAAGGTAATAATGAACTTGGTTGAGGCAAACAACCCTTTGGCCGTCCAGCCGTTCTTTGCCTATTCCATTATTACCTGATGTTGGGACACCTCGGCAGCTGTTATACCTTACACACTGAATATCTCAGTTATCTATTTCACCACAAAGGCAATCCACTTTCTGTTCATTGTGACAAAGCAAACAAAGGATAATTAAGCAATATCACGAGTGGGAGTGATGTTATTGGAAGAATATCATCACTGTGTGTTGTTCGCTGTATGCACGAAGCCGCAGGGCAACCACACACAGTGATGATATTCTTCCAATAACATCAGGACCACGAGTGTGATATTGCTTTTATACAACAATTCCATTACCAACTTACTAAGTTTTTAAACACAAAATTGTATTTTCTAGGTCCTACTGTTTAGTTTAAATTTTTATCTGTTCCTTCCGCTCCCCAAAATAGTTCTAAGCTTGGAACTGCCCTGGCAATATGTAAAAAAAAAAAATAGACAAATAGCAAACGGTTTAGATGTATTGGATATTTACTGAAGATTTCAAACTTTTACAGAGAGTTCTTCCTCGATTTGCTAAACTGAAAGAAACTTTGGCAAGGGGGAGCGGGGCGGGGGCAACCCATGGGGCAACCCCCTTTATCCAAACTGGGGTCGGGCGCCGTTACGGTGACGTGAATGAGATATGTATGGGGATATTGTCAATAAACTGGTCATAATGTCTTTTTGGAGTCATTGAGGATTTTATGGATGTATTTATCTTATTCTACAACTACAAAGTAATGTAAGTTGTTATAGTTCGTATTTGTAGCAGAAGTTTAATTCAGATTAGGCAGCTGTATTTTACTACAAATTGTTAGCGAGCTAATGCTAGCGAGCTAGCTACATAATTTTTTAAAATTGAGAAGTGGTGTTTCATTGAATGACAACCAGCTGGACAATGTTACTGAGATTAGTTTAAGTTGACAGACCAAAAATAAACGAAGGCTAGTGCAAAATATTACGTTTAAGCGAAGTCTAAAACTGTTTGCTTCTAGTTAGCATACTGTGGCTATGTTACTTGCTATTCACTTGAACTAGTCTGTTAGCACGCTAACTAAGTTCATGGACGTACCAAAAGTGTTTTCCAAAGCCCCAAATTTTCATTTATTGGTATTATGAATGACTACATTCATACATGGCGCTACTTCATACAGGAAAACAAGAAACTCAACGGAGATCATTACAGAACTAGATGGCTCGGTAGAAAATGCGCACTGATTAATAACTGTAAAGAGTCTCCAGGGATGCTGCTGCCAGATATCATCACTCGTAGTGACGCTTGGAATGCCTCTCGTCCAATCAGAAATTCAGAAATAGCTCGACCGGACCTAATTGTTGTATAATGGGCCTTATCTCATGGGAAAAATGGGAAACAAGGCGAATAACTTCACAATGAAAATCAATGTGCTGTGCATGGATCACAAAACTGTGGATAATCCATGGGATGTTTAGAAGTATCTGTCTATTATCTGTGATGAATATTTTGAATAATGAATGATGAATATGAATATTTGAATGAACTGCTGCCAATTTCTACCATGACTTCGTGGATATCCTAAAAGGAAACACAGGAAGTATTTAAATGCACACAACCTGGCTTGAACCTTTTCTTTCTGTGGCAATTCTGTGTCCACACATTTATGGACTTAAATTACAACTTCATAGTGAAACAAATATTAATGGCGAGACGAGTCAGATTCACCTCTGACTTCCATTTGGAGAAGCTTTTCCCCTTAGTCTGCTCCATCAGCTTTGCTTGTTGGGCTTTAGTGGCTTTTTTGAGGTCTTTCACCTCCTGTTCTTCTCCCCGCATCCTTGAGAGATTTCATTTTCCTGGACCAAAAGGAGGGAAAATAACCACAATGGCTGAACCATATCAAGTAGGGAGAGAATGGTAGGCAACAAAGAGCACATGAAAGTCAAAATGTCGTTTCGTAAAATGAGGCCTGATTTTAATAAAGAATCCGGGATCTGGGAAGTTCTATGTAAATTAAATTAAAATAAAAGTGAAGTGTAAATATGAATTGTGAACAGTTCAGGGTGTTTTGGTGAATGCTGTTTTGTTTTGATTAATCTTTAAGCGATTGTAACACTGTCTGGTTGGAATGTGATGTGCTACGCTGTGGATTTATGGCCATACTTGTCATCGTTCCACAAGAAGGGGTGTTCGAGCGTGTCAGACATTTTAGGTCTCTTTGTAGGGTCGATGTCAATCATGCTTTCAATCAAGTCCTTGGCTTCCACATCTATATTTTGCAGTGAATATTTCCCCTCTAAAATGTTGGCTTTGCGCCTGGAAGGTTCTCCAAATGGATGTTTTCCCCCAGAAAGTATGAAGTAGGAGCCCATTCCAGCCACCTGTAGAAGTAGACATTGATAAAATTGTGGCACATTAATTGCTAAATACATCATAATAATTTCAAGTACAATATAGCTTTTAAAGTACACTATAGCTTTCCTATCTGGCCACTTTCCTACTGCACTTCTGTACTTTGCATGAATAGGCAGACACCACACAATTTCACAGGCTTTATAATCATATGCTATGTGACAAATAAAAGGATGAAGAACACCATCATGGGGCACTTGTAATCCTTCCATTCTACATCTACTATACATCTGCAACATAAGCCAAACAGAGATAAATTTCTCCAAATTAAATTGTATGTAACCCTTGTTCATAAATGAATGCAACATGACAAACCTGTACATCACTGTTTAGCCTTGAGTTTGTGCTTGAGTTTGTGCTTGGATCTTTGAGTATTTCTTTGGCCTTCCAGCCTGCTCCATCCTCCGTAGTCTGGCCCATGTTCAGGTCTCCAAAGTCAGCCACTTTCAGTTTTCCAGCACTGTCTGTGAGCAAGACCAATGTATACAGTATGTATGCATGTAGAGGCCTGAGCGTTTGTGAGACTCACTATTGTTGAATAAAATATTAATAAAGCTAGAAAAGCACTTGGAGAGCGCAGACCTCCGCCAAGGCAATGTGGTCACAGATACAATACAAATTTCAGATGGTGTTTTGGATCGCCAATCACCACGACAATTTGTCCCAATGCACGTTGTCCGAAAATTTCATTGAAATCTGTGCAGTACTTTTCAAATTTTTGTACATGAAATATTATCTCCTTGGTGGACATACAGGTGCCGGTCATAAAATTAGAATATCATGAAAAAGTTGATTTATTTCAGTAATTCTATTGAAAAAATTAAACTAGCGTTATGTATACATCCATTCCACATAGATGGATGTATTTCAAGTGTTTATTTCTTTTAATTTGATGATTATAATGGAAAAATAATGGAAAAACCCAAATTCAGTATCTCAGAAAATTAGAATATCACTTAAGACCAATACAGAAACAGCATTTTTAGAAAGATTTAGTCAACTGAAAAGTGTCATCATGAAAAGTATGATTATGTACAGCACTCAGTACGTAGTTGGAGCTCCTTTTACGTAAATTACAGCAGCAAGTGGCATCACATGGAATCGATCATTCAGTGACACTGCTCAGGTGGTACGAGAGCCCTTGTTGCTCTGATAGTGGCCTTCAGATCTTCTGCATTATTGGTTCTGGTGTCTCACATCTTCCCCTTCACAGTACCTCATAGATTTTCTATGGGCTTATGGTCAGGTGAGTTTGTGGGCCAGTAAAAAACAGGGATACCATGGTCCTTAAACCAGGTACTGATCGTTTTGGCACTGTGTGCATGTGCCAGGTCCTCTTGCAAAATTAAATCTGCATTTCATAAAGTTGACCAACAGCAGAACATGAAATGCTCTAGCACTTCCTGGTAGACTGCTGGGTTAAACTGGGAGATCCTAAAACACAGACCTCAGAACCATTTGATCTTGGACCTCAGAAAACACCCACACCAGCAGATGACATGGCACCCCAAACCATCACTGACTGGGTTTGGTGTCTCGCATCTTCTGGAGGAAGAGAGGAGAGGCACAAAATCCATGGTGCTTGTGGTCCACACATAGCCTGACGTACCCCTAGTGGTAGCAAATTTGAATTTGCACAGAGGTACGTCTAGAGGCCACTGATAGAAACCCGTTTTAGCCTTCCTCTGGAGGCGGATAACCAATCACAGCGCGGTATGTGTACAGGAAATCGTAAGGCGGGCTTTGTACGATGACGACAGCCCTGCTCAAACCAGAGCGGAATCGTCTTTGGCTTTAGTTTTGGACGAATTGCACTTGTCATTTTCTTTGAAAGTGAAACAAGAAAGTGCACTGAAGTTTTTCGTTCTGAAAAAGATGTCTTTGCCGTGTTACCGACGGGCTACGGGAAAAGTTTGATATACCAGCTGGTACCACTGGCCGGAACGCTAGCCTATTACGTGGAGAGGCAGTTTGAAAGACAACGCAATCACCCGCCCCTCCATTGAGGTACAGTCTATCAGTGGTCTTCAGACTATACATTCTTATGATATAGTCTGACGTGTCAGGCTAGACTCATCCAGCGTTGTCTGGCGAAAACGCACTGGCAGCGATATCTTTCGCTTAAACTTTTTCATTTCCCTTTAGCATGAGCATGAGATTGATTATGATGGAGTGTTCTCTGTCAAGTTTCGAGGAGTGACACAAGCCGAATCATGCCTGTGGTGAGACTGCCACCTAGTGACGAACCCGCGAAAGGACAACATGACATGACGTGCATTATTTGACACAAATGCTGCAATAGTAATCAAATGCTGCCTTGTGATGTGAAAATGTCCAGACAAAATGTGCAGATCGTGAGTTTTTATGAGTTTCTGATCATAATTTATTTCAGTTCTATTTATCACAGAGTTCCAAAAATCATATATAACCTGTGTGAGGGTTTCTATTTTCGTAAATTTAAAAAAAAGGCAAAAACGTAACATTACGTTTTTGGCACTCAACGCATGACAAGTTATAACGGCACATAACGTTTATGGCATTCAAAGTGTTAAATGTTAATATAAATAAGGATCAATGGGCTGATAAATTAGCCTGATATAACCCGCCCATAATACTAATGTTCATCCGTATCCATGGTCTGGGGACGATCTTCTGGGGCGGGTTTACATCGGTAGAGAGACTACCAGCCAATAAGCGAAGCTGATTAGACGAGCTGTCCAATCGTTTCAAACAAGAACTGAATGCCCCCCCCCCCCCCCATAATCGCGTCAGGTTAAAGAACCTCCAGACCATGAATACGGATGAACAGCAGTATTATGGTCGGGCTATGTCAGGGTACTGATGAATGGCAATGGGGGTTCAAAGAAAGCATGTAGTGGGAATGGTTCAGATAGTAGGTCTTTATGAGTGCTCCACAATTAATAGTGTTCAAGCAGAGACACCAGTGCAGCGGGGCGTACTTTGCTATCAGAAATGAGGCCCAGGCCATTATAGTGCTGCAGAAGCAATGTTGGCCTGCATTGGGACGTAATCAAGGAGTGACTTACTTGGCAAGAACAGCTCATTTCTATTTCTACCCTAGCGCAAACACATTCAGAAATGAACTGTGGCAAAGCTAGCATTGCCAAGGAATTCCGTGGGATTGAGTAACATCTATCATATACTATCAAACTTCTATCAATGTTATTGGACAGAGCTGGGCAGAGTCATTGTAAGCTTGCCTCCTTCAGCCTGCTCATTTCTCAGTTGGTCCTGATTTTCTGGACTTGAGTTGAGGAAATTGCCTCCTTGGCCATACTGACTTAATCTAGCCTAGTAAACCAGCGCCACCCGCTGGACGCCAAAATGTTTTGTCTGCGAGTGGGTCTAGCCTCGCATCATTCTCCAATTCTGCCAGAATGGCAGGAATCTGGCAAAACCAATCATTACGCAGAGATGTGTTTTGAATCAAAGTGGGCGGGGTTTAAAACCAATCCTAACGCAGAGATGTGTTTTGAATCAAAGCGGGCGGGGTTTTGAGGGAGTAACGACAGAGCGTTGGCCTATAGGCACAGACATGGTTTAAAAGACAACAGGTTGTGCTCATCAACGATCTCCCGTTGTATCCATTCATCGGGGCCAGACTAAATTAGACATCCAATCTCACATTTAGACTGGTTTATCAGGCCAGACTTAATCGTAAAATTAAATTTTTGACAGGAAGTATGGGCATGCCCATGCTACTTCTACCCTTCAGTGATGGCAATCTGAAAGTATTATTTCAAAAATACTCACCAAATAGTATATTTTGAGGTTTGATGTTTCCATGGATCTCTTTTTTCTCATGTAGATCACGTAGGCCTGTAAGGAACTCTTGGACCTTGCTTTTTGGATCCCCAATTGGTTGAAGAGCTCTTTTGTGTTTCTCCAAGTTGTCTTCACAAAGCTGAAGGGCGATGTAGCCAGAGTCGCTATCCTTAGCTATGCCAATGTATGGCACAATATTCTGTCTGTTAAATTCAGGATTCACTAGCTTCTTCAGTTTTGTTTCGACTTTACTGAACTCAGATAAGGGCATTTTCTTAATTGCTAATTCTCTGCCATCATGCCAGAGTCCCAGGAACACTTGAGTCTGACCATTTTGTGCTATTTGAAATTTCTTCTCAGGCACAAAGGTAATGTTACCCACTTGTGTCACCTCACTGGCTGGCATTTTGGCGAGTTGCTTCATTTTCAACTCATACTTCTTACTCTCTGAATTCCACTTCCGTGGAGGGCATGCAGATTTACTAGCCATGGATCGACACGAGACCTGGAGGATGATGAAGAGGGTCTGAAAACAGACACACAGTGACTTACAAATGATGTCACACATTACACAAAGCTAATAGTAAATTTATAGAAAACTATACTATGTTGATCCTTTAGTCCTTTTACAAAGTAAATGTGATTATTGTTACATGGGTAGATGACAAATAAGCCTGAAAAAAGGATTTTTAAAAAACTTCAAATATCACCCCTAAAAAGTGTTTATATGTGTTGCTGTGAGTCTAAACTTAACCAATACGTAAATATTTTTTACATTTTTTAATTAAAATAAGTATTTATATATGAATTTGTCAAGGTAGTGCCTAAAACTGTCATATGGTGTGACATTAAAAAATTTGATATAAAATAAAAATTAGGTATTTTTTTCTTCTTTAATTTACGTCAATGTACTTATTAATCATGTTTGCTTTGATATGCAACATTTGCTTGTGAATATTTAGGATAAAAACTTAACATTTGACAAGTTATTATGTCAAGGAGGAGAATGGTCTGAACTCTAACCAGATATTTTAGCGTATTTCTGACATTCTTTGTCAAAAGTTGCTCAAAATTCTTGAGATTCTTGCAGATGTCATTTCCTTTCTACACTATTGATTTTGTCATGATTTGTCAGTTAGAAAGTCTTGTTTTATGACGTTTTCTATGATTATTTGACGTCACACCAAATGACATAGTGTCACGCAATATGATGAAATGCACCAAATCACAATGTATCAGCACAAAAAAAATGTATTTCATGTAAATAAAGTCATTAACAATGAATTTTGAAGTCCACTGAAAAGAACTTTAGGGATAACGTCTATTTTTTAACTGCATATTACATGTGGAACATGGTGACATGGGGGAAAAATGGGAAAGGGAAATATAAATTGTACAGATCCTATTTTGCTAAATTCTTATCACAGATTTAATATATTTCATATATGATTTTTAAATTGAATTTGTGTTTTTACATATATTTCAATATAAAAATGCAGTTTGGTCATAGAGTGTGACAGAAATGTCATATAGTGTGACTGTACATTTTCAATGTCCCAATGTAATAACAATGTAATAACAATGTCACTCCATATGACATAGTGTCACTCCATATGACATTTTGACAGTTTATCTAATTTATTAGACAACTAAATACAGCTAGATATTATTTAGCATGCAACTGACCACATGGCAGCAATGCTTTCTTAGAATTCATAAAGAAGATTTGTGAAAAAATAACAATTTTTATTGCAAATGATGTCACACCATAAGACACAAATTTTTGGCCACTATTGATGATGTCGGATATGGAGCTTTTTATATAAAAATCTAAAAGGCAGACCTGACCTCCTGACCATGGCAATCACTCCTGACATGCTATTGTAACTTCCTGATTAAGCAGGGTCCGTGTCATGGCAATGATGTCCAAATTAATGCTCCGTTGAAAATATAAAATATAGTGTCACACCATATGACGACCATTGTAGGGACAAAATATATTTGATTAGAACTTAGTTGGACGTTATGCATGGGCATCGAAACTTTCTGTGGTTATAGAAAACATCCACTTATTTTATTTGCCTGGTAAAATTTTAAAGTATTTATACTTTATATGGATATACATTCTAATTAGGAAAATCACACGCATAGTGGACAGTCACACCATATGACATTTTTTATGTTTGGATAATTGTTTTATGTCAAAATTTAAATACAACACCAACAATTTTAGTATGCAGGAAGTTGATCCTATCAGACCAACAACATTTCCATATCAATTCTTAACAATTACCATTTTTTATACGTGTGTGACAAAAGGACAGTCTGAATTTTGCTATCCGTCATCCACCCACATACATTGTAATGATGCACTAGGTCTATATTGTAATGATGCAAAATATAACAATTCATACATAACATGATGTACATAAATTATTCTTTGGCGTCACAGAATGTCTGTCACAGAATATGCTTGTCTTCAGGGGCCATGTAAACCTATCCCATGATCATCCATTCCATGTAAAAAAAAAAAACTTGTCCAGAAGTGCACAATCTTCACAAAAACCCTCTCAAACTATGTCACATGGAGCTTTTTAAACTTCAGTGTCTTTCTAAAATTGGAAAAAAGTTGTAAAAGTGCCTCACCCTAATCCAACAGTTTTGGTCATAACATCAAGGGTAAATTGATGAAACTCACATATTATATGTTTGACCAATTATACTAAAATTTGACATAGAGGTTGTTTGGTGACAACAGGCCTGAAAAATGAAGGAACCATACTTGATCATACGCCCTGTTCACATAAGATTTTTAAATGTATTTTTATGCAAATCATATGATAAACATGGATAATAGTGCTCTGAATGGTGCCACTTGATTATATCATACTGAACTGTGATGAAAATTTGACTTTTAATTCTATTTTAATCAATTTAAATTTTAAATTTAATTTTTACAGAGCAAAGTCTATGGTTTAGGTAATTTCTTGACCTTATAACAAGCCTACATTCAGACTGAAGTTGCTAGTATTCATCTATATAATAAGACCCCAGTTACAGTATATCTAGATATTTTATAGTAACTTGATGGGTAATTTCATTTAGTCTTTGTGATGTGAAATGTGTGAAATATAGTAAAATAATAAGCATCAGTGCCAGAATGTGTCATTTGCATTTTTTTTGCATGCATTTACAATTAGGTCTCAAAGTATGAGCACCAAATACTCCTGAAGACATATTTCCTTAAATATAAGTATTTTATTACTGTTACTTATTTGGAGTATTTTATTACTATTACTTATTTAAATTTAAGTATTAAATTATGTTACTTATTTGGAGTATTTTATTACTATTACTTATTTAAATTTACTATTAGTTATTTAAATTTAAGTATTTTATTACTATTACTTATTTGGACTTTTTTGTAATTTTGTTTTTCCTTAAACAGACAAGTGTCCATATATGGTAATTTCATTGACCTTAATTTTCTCCATGAAAATTATTTTTATTTTTTTTGCCAAAAAACAAAAAAATGAAAAAAAAAAAAAAAAAAAAAGTCTTAGTCACTCCTAACAACACTCCAGGTAGTCCAGGCAAACTAGTCCATTTTGGGGCCAAAAACAGGAATAATTGTAAAAGAAGTTTTTTCAGCAAAGATAATTTCTTTAAGGTGTCCAGAACAACATACTAAAAGTCCTAAGAAATCCTAGTTGAGGAAATATGTTAAATTCTCATCAATCCGATGTATGTACATAGGCCAGAATAGGTCTGAATAATGCTATTTTTTCCTTTAGTCCAATCAAAATAAAACTTTATACAATGAAAGTCCTCATGAAAAGTAGCATTTTTTGTATTACAAGTTTTTCTGAAAAATAATTTAATATGCAAGTGAGCTATACACTTATCAAATTAGCCCCAAATCCACCCATACACATGGATAGTGAAGAGATGAAGAGGGTGGGACCTGTCTCATTTCATTTCATATGACACCCTGAGGATGTAAGCTTTCAGAAAAGGTATAGCATAAGGGGTAGCATAAGGGGTAGTTACAGCTGATCTATAAATGTGTATCAAGGAGAGGAGGGGGTGGAACCTATCTCAATTTATGTTTTCTGATATCCTGAAGCCCACAGCTTTCAAAAAAACTTTTTAAGGTTTATGGCTTTCTAATACATTCCATAGGCACTTTTGTCCAATAAATGCACATATTTTTTCATTTTCCCCAGAAATAGGCATAAGCTTTAAAATAAGGAGGTGGGTGGGATGTGAGATATTTTTTTTTTTTTTTTTTGGGGGGGGGGGGGAGGGGAGGGGGGGGGGCATATAAACTTTCAGAAAATATATGGGGTCTAATATGTTTTCCCCTACACGCCGCTGGCCTAAATGTAACCAAAAATGGCCCGTTTTGCAAATATATTGTAATGAGGAGGATGGGGCATACCTCAATGTCAAACCATACCATGTTATAGAATATCCTGAAGGTCTTTGCTTTCAGAAAATATATGGGATATAATGGTGAAAGTAGTTTCCCCGTCACGCTTCAGACCAAAATGTACTAGCGGTGTACTACTTTCTTGGCCAGGGCTGACTTGAAAAAGAGACTACTGTCTCAATGTGACTACCCTGGTGCAATAAAGGATAAATAATAATAATTAAAAAAAATTACATTCAAGTAAAAACTGTTTCATTCGCCCCTGCTCTCCCCTACTGCAGATGTCTACTAAATGCCTGTTTTGTCTGTTCTGTCATATACCTGTACTGTACCGAAGAATAAATTGCTTCTTAAGTGACAATAAAGTCTAAGTTACCAATTCACATTGTGTGCACTGAGTAGCCTACATAACCTGTAAGCAACAATGCAGTGCCACCTATCGGCTATCACAGATATAAGTTTCAATACCTGAGAAACCTGATAAGTTTCCATATTATCATTGGTGACATGCACTTCCGTCTCACGTCAATAAAGTTTTAAAAAAGTTAGGTTATAAAGTTATCTACTGCCACTAACCTACTACACATAAACCTAAGGTAAAACAGTCTACTTTCCTTGGCTTAACCAACAGTCGAAGTTCCATTCCATACAATATTTATCCAATAAAATGCTTGTCTTAAACCAAGCCTAAACACTCACTGCAAAGACTCGCGCAGTGTGCCCTGTGGAATGGGCATGGAAAATCGCGCGCAAAATTAGATTGGTACGCATGCGTAAAAGTGTGTTCACGCGGAACCTGATATGGCCCTACTCGACACACCTTGGCAAACTATGCCAGGTGCAGGTGGGCACCAGCTTGGAACATGTTCTAGAAATGTTCATTGTCATAAATAGGCTACTCTTATTACAAACCTGTCATCAACACAATAAGTCCAAATAACATCAGTTTCCCATTTTAACAGAAGATATGTATACAGCGTGGTGATAAAAAAAAAAAAAAAAACGGCATTACGTGGTATAAGGACCTAGCATTCATCCTGGTGCCTGTCAGTAATAGACACGTTGCCTGCAAGTAGAGCCGACGTAATCGAACTCATTTGAACTGTGGTAACATTTAAAAAGTACAGTGGGTGTTTTGAATGAAAGAAATAAAAAGTCCATCCCAACGTCGTCCAGAATACCATCAGGAACTAAAGTTCACGCGGACAAGGGAAAAAATAGACTGACGTTATGTCTACTAAAACGCAAAACTACTTGTATATACTGGCTTTCACAAGCAAATGTTTTTTAAATACAATGCCTCACCAGACTTACCCAAAGTGTCGGCAAATAAGCTTCTCTCCCCGCGAGCGTCCTCTTCTTGAAGACGCACTCAAATTAAACGCAGTTTGTGCAGTTTTTATCTCACACCTTCTCGTCTCCGAGATAAAGCTGTCTCTTAACTGCTACTACACATACACCTAAGGTTAAAGAATGTTTACTTTCCTTGTCTTAAACCAACGGTCAGCATTCCATTCCACACAATATCTATCCAATAAAATCCTCGTCTTACGCGGTGAGTCCTCTGTAGAATGAGCATGGAATATAAAAGCCGCGCGCAAAATTAGATTGGTACGCATGCGTAAAAGTGTGCTCACGCGGAGGAACCTTTTCTGGTCCTACTCGTCACACCATGGAACATGTTCTAGAAATGTCACAAATAGGCTAGTCTTATGACAAACCTTTCAACGATACAATAAGTTCAAATAACATCAGTTCCCCATGTTAACACAAGATATGTAAATTAAAAAAATAAATTAAAAAAAATCACTGAATGGCAGTACTTGGTATAAGGACCTAGCATTCGGGTAACACCCGACCCGGTCCGTGTGCTTTTTGGTTCATTCATTATTCTATTTTGGAATGAAAGATGAAATTGGAAAAAGGGTGCAACTTCTTGTCTTGTTTAAAGCCATACACGCAGAAATGGCTGTATTTGGTTTTCTGCATGTGTTGTCTCATACCATAATAGTACCATAATAGAAATTACAACATTTTTGATCGTTTTTCAATGTATTTGTTTATTCATTTATTGAAATTCATTTGACTGGCCCTTCCGTTTACCTGGAAGGAAAGTTTGCAGAGTCGCACCAGAAAAGGTCTAAGTTTGCTGGCCACCATACGAAGCATACGCAAAGACGCTCCAGCGCGCGCACTTGCTCTTCATACCACTGTTTTACGCACGTTTAATACACATTTCTCTTTGATATATTTGGGGCATTATCGTTGGGAAGCCATGTGTCCATGTAGACTACACTACACAGGTAAGAGGCTGGAGATGAGCTGGGAAGCTGATGGAAGATGCTGATAATCAGAGCTGTCAAAATCCTTTCTCAATCACAGTTGGTCTACCCTTCCCGTCCTCTGTCCTACTCAATATTGTGGTGGCGCTTGCATGCACTTGCTTGTGGCGCTTGCTTGCTATATGCAACCATCTCGAGGTTGTGAGCATCACAAAATTTTATTCGCACACTCATCACAGATCAACCACATCTTTTGAAGTGTAGCAACGTTCCGGAATAGTGTTGCAACAATGCTTGCAAAGTCGGTATTTGCCCCCAAATAAACCAAAAAAATTAACCACCTACTTCCAGAATTACTTCCAAGTCATCCGAATTCTGGGTGCTTAACAAACCAAAGACGCAATACAGATGGATGTTTTTCTTTATTGCTCTTCTCTTTTTTCTAGGATTCAGCGTTTCATTTTCAGTTCCTAAAATATATCAAAACATGGCGCTTGTTTCCATTTCATAAGTGATATTCAAGCGTAAAACACCATAAACGAGCCCTTATTCATTTCTCGTGCGACTTCCAAAATAGAATAATGAATGAACGAAAAAGTACACGGACCCCCCCCCCCCCCCCCCCCCCCACACCACACACACACACACACACACACACACACACAAAAAAAAAAAACCACATTAAAAATATCGAATAAGGTGGAGTAAACTGTGTTCCGATTGCTTAACATTAAACAAATATATAGGACTAATATTTCTTCTTGTTTGTGTTTTATCACAGTAAAAAAACTAGTGTAGTGTAGTGTAGGCCTCCAACATTATACATTACAAATCCATTTGCATTTTGCTCATTATAGCTTTGACTGAAATGCTGCACTGACCCATTTAAGAACAAATGTGCCTTTTTACCTAGTTCTTGTTTAGGTTATAAGTGACTGATTTTAAAAAGTATTGTTATGTAAGCCACATGCTTTATTTTCAAAATCAGATAATTTTTTAAACAATAGTCATCAGATGGAATTAATCCAAGTTAATAGCCTAACCTACTGATTAGTGATACATTTTTGGGCTTTGCAGGATGCCTGAGAATGCATGAGTAACTACATGCTAAATTAAAAGTTGATTCTCGGCGTATCACAGGGCGTGTTGCTGATTTGAACAACAGACTTGCCAGTAATTCCATGATCTTTGGACTTGCATCTAGGCATAGTGGAATAGACCATTACAGGCGGTTACAGAGGGGGGCAGCAGATTGTAGGCCTGTAGACAATAAACTTGCTTTACAAGATAACAATCTATACACACTGGAGAGATGCAATAAACATGCAGATACTATGTAAATGTCTCTGAAGGTCTAAGTATGTGTAAAGTATGGTCTTATCAAAATATCAATAATGACAGTAGTGACCCACTACTTGTGTACTACTTGTGTGGAGAAGACACTTGTGTAGAATGTATTATTCCCATAATAACTACTGGTTTTCTTAAAGTTACAGAACAATATTTAATCTCCCACAACTTAATAGCGAAATCGCAGCCAACGCTGAAAGATACGGGTATATAAAAATGATTTTCTTGAACATGCATACGGCACAAATGCCCCAACACCACCCCTTCTATGACATCATATCCCCCCCCACACACACACACATCAAACAGCCTCTAACATGCATTCTATCACCATAACTCCTCCCCACATACTGCACAATAGCACACCAACTCCATGCCCATTTCCCCACATACAGTTGTAAATACTTTGCTACATGATATTTTGAATTAAAAAAGGGACCTTTTCCCCATAGAAATCAAATCAATGGTATTTCCTATAGGCCTTTTCAGAATGTTTGTAAACAAGGGGTGCTGAGATACTTCCGGGTGGCAGAAAGCAACCGGTACCCCATTGACGTGAATGCACTCAACGGGAAACCCGGTCTTACATTAATTAATTCGCCTTTATGAATTGTTATTTTGCAAAATGAGATAAGAACTGTTAACTGTTAAATCTAAAGACATCGGTTTTATAACCAGAAAATAAACTTGTTATGTTATATGATCTACACCTGTTACCCACTTAGCAACCGAATAAAGGCTAACCGTTAGAAACAGGGACGTCGGCGCTGGTTTAGCTAGCTACCTACAATGCTAGGTTAGCTTAACAGATCAAGCAGGGAAAACTTGCCTGAAATCAATGAGTCTGGCGTTTATGACTTTTTATTTAGTTAAAAAGAGAGAAGAAATGATGGCCATTCATTCTGAACACGTAGGTTTTGTGACCAGAAAATACACCCGTTGTGATCCATACTCCATGCCTGTTAACACCCAAGTACTACCGAGGTAGCAAACAGACCGGCGCCGGTCTACCATGCTTGCCATACGGCCAGGTTAGAAGAGATGTTACGGTAAACTCGCTCACAAATTAATAAGTTCTGCATTTTTCTTTAGTAAAAAGAATACGAGAAATGCGATAGAAATGACTGTTGAATATGAAAGGTCCAGGTTTTGTAACCAGAAAATGCATATTTGGTGAAATAGGATGGATGCTTTTGACTAGTGTTTTGTTGACAACTTTTGGCTTTTGCCACCCGGAAGAGCGTGTGACGTCACAGTAAATTGGTCTATACACTGCTAGTATAAACTGAAGGGGGTGTAGGAGCCATTTATAGTCACTCCTTAGTTTAGGTTTATTAGTTTTATTTATCTTGTCTTAATTTAGCCACTTGGGGGTGTATTGCACTGGTGTTAGTCACATGGTGTCCAGGTAGGTATTAGTACAGGTGAATCCACTAATGAGACAATGGTGTGGAAGGTGGGGAACACACGGTTCTTACCGTAGCCGTGTAGCCGCCAGCACACAGCAAACAGCATCTTTTATTTTATCATCATACAACACATACAGCACGGGAATAAGGTAACATATAGGCCAACATTTTTATGGAAAATATATCTTCTGAGAATAAATGGGAACACCACCCAACTGGAGCTACAGATTGGACATTTGTTTGTTGAACTACGCGTTGAGAACATCCTATGCCTTTCACACTGAGGCCTGTAGGCTGGCCTCCACAGGGGGTATATGATCGCAATGAGTTGTGGTGTGTATTTGTCGGTACACGCGGCCAAACATTCTGAGTTGATTTGAGGTCCCATGGTCATTTGGTGTGGAAGCTGTTGAAAAAATGGGCTTTTCCCAATAGAAAGCCAGTGGTATATCAATTATACAATATAGGTGGTCCGTAAACCTGTAAGAGCATGGGGGTCTGCTGTCTGTAACACTGAGAGACTTTATTATAGGAGGAGACATCACTTACTGAGTCGCTCCATTGAAATGCATGGGAAGATTTTGTGATGCAAAAATGGCAAATTCAGGAACTGGCAATCCTGTTTCACAGTGAAAATAGCCCATTTACCCAGATACAGTTGTAAAAACTTTTGTTACATATTTTGAATATAAAAAAGACCGTTTCCCCATACACAGAGTAGCAGCAAGTAATGCCATGATCTTTAGTAGCAGCATGAATACAGAATGTTTTCTGAGAGTTACTAGATGGTAGAAAAACAAGGTTTGGACACACCCCTCATTCAATACAATTCTTTTTATTTCCATGACTATTTACATTGTAGATTCTCACTAAATGCATCAAAACTATGAATGAACACATATGAAATTATAAAATTATGTACTAAACTAAAAAGTGAGAAGTTTGGACACACTCTGATGCCTTGACACAAAATGTGAGTTCCCCCACCTGCCACATCCAACTTTGACAACTGATTGATAAGGGTGTGAAAACAATACAAATAAATTGTATTGATTTTTCTGATAGCTATAGGTGTTGTAGTTTCCCTATGTCACCAGTTGGTGGTGGACCTTCCCTATTTTACAATTAAAGGTTTGTAGTTTCCCTCTTTTGCCAGTAGGTGGTGGACTTTCCCCATGTTACATATAAGAGGTGTAGTTTTCCTCTAGCGTCTGTAGGTGGTGTAGTTTCCCTCTTCTACCTTTGGGGGCTCATAGTCTATGACTATTTCTAAACATTTGTCCTGGCTGTATGGTGGTGCTCTAACCACATTAACACTTTATACACACTCACAAATAAAACACATCCTCACACTTCAGTTACACACACACGCACAGTGAGAGAGAGAGAGAGAGAAATAAAACGACCCCACACTTCATTTACACACACACACACACACACACACACACACACACACACACACACACACACACACACACACACAAATTAGAAAACATATCCTCACAGCTCATTTACACACACACACACACACACACACACACACACACACACACACACACACACACACACACACACACACAGAAATAAAACGCATCCCCACACTTCATTTAGACACACACACACACACACACACACACACACACACACACACACACACACACTCATAGGCATAAAGAAGAAAATATATAATCACACTTCATTTGCAGTGAAGCCCACTCCACTCCAACAACATATGCTGAGGGTAACAGTTTCTGCTGTCTCCTGTGAGTGTGTGTGTGTGTGTGCTTGTATGTGTGTGAGAGAGAGAGTATCTGATTTTAAAGCAGGGACAGCGACACATCATATACTGAAAAATGGAAATCTACAATATTCTAGCCAACTGATATCATAACAGATTGATGGCCCCTGTTAAATCCATACAAATGAGTTTGATAAATTAAACAAAACATAACATTACTGTAAAAGACACAGAGAACTTTATAGATCTTCCAGA